>SNQJ01S0042932.1:21725-35952 GCA_010110895.2 Picea sitchensis | reverse complement strand
TCTCACAAAAAACTAACTTGTAATGAGAAGGTATTAAAGTAAACAAGATACTAAAAATAAACATGAATACTTATATTTTTTTTTTGTGTGGGGAGGCTCTACGAACTCCACCATTTGGTATCTTTCTTCAGATCAACTATCTTCAACTTAAAGTACATAATCCTTAATTTATGCTAAAGCTTTATTTAAGGGAGGAGATTCCTCTTCTTCTACCAGATGTGCTTGATACTTTCTTTTTCCTTTTCCTTGAGGATAGTCATAGGAAAAGTGTCCCAACTTTTGACAGTTGTAGCATCTGATCTTTGAAACATATTTATTCTTGTCTGGAACTCTTATGGAGTGTTGGCAGCCAAAACGCTTTTTTCCACTGTCTTATAAGCTGCCTACACCAATGTTTTGCAATCATCTATTTTTCGTCGCAATTTTCAAATAAACGACACTTTTATTTTTGCGATATTTGCACATTTGCCTTCGTTTTGTTTTCACGACTGTAAGCGTGAAAACTGGTCTTTCGAAGTCGCATTGAAGTCATTTTTGAACTGTCATTATCCTTCTTGTCAATATGCCTATTGCGCTTACATTTCACTTATCGTTATGCAGCTGGCAAAACTTTCAAACTATACTCATTGGGCATTCTTGTATTGATTATGTGACTTGGTTTCATGGAGTTTGTAATGCATTCTCATTTGGATTTACATGTTATTTGACCTATTTGACCTTTGGTTTCATGAAAATACATAGGTGTTATGATTAAATCTTTCATATATATCTTTTAATATGATACCTATGTTCGTATTTTCATAACTATTGGTATGTTGATTATATGAAAACCCATTGGCACATTGGTTAAACTATTGATATGAGATGATACATTTGCGCATGGTTTAATATTTGGTATTGGTTTCAAATTGTATGTTGATGGTTTAAAACTATGGCACAACGTTGATTGTGCGCGTTGATTTATACACTTACCATTGGATTCATTGGTCGCCCAAGTGACATGACTGTTGAACTATGTTATAATGGTTAGAATAGCTATAAGCTGGCGGTTGTACTTTGGCAATAACTGTTTTGCATGGCAGAGATAAGCTCCACCACCTTCACATGATGACATTTATGCCTATCCCTTATCCCCGTTTACCTCTGTTAGCTCGGGTAACCCTTCGTGCACTTTGCTCCTGTGTGTGTTATGATCCAAACCCTGGGCTTACCATGTGCTCATCTCCATGGCACCAGTCGTGCGAATCGAGCCAAACAGAAACCAAGCCTTACTGTTATTTGACAATGCCCGGAAAGACTTGGAGGATAACGGATGGCTCACCTTTGTACACCGATTTGAGGGTTTTAATCTAATTGTGGCACATCAGTTTGCTCTGACTTTTGATGGCTGTAGAGCCAAGGTGGGCGACATACAGTTGGAAATCGATGAAAAGTTTATTAGTTCTGCTATAGGGTTACCTGCTGCAGGCCAGCGTTGGTTCAAAAATTTGAAAGTGGAAGAGGTTCCATGGCCACTACTGTTTGTCTCCCGAAAGGTCACCTCTTGTGACAGAGGTATGCCCATATCCTTGCTTAAACCACAATGGCATGGCCTCTTGATAATAGTCAAGCAGTTCGTGACCTGTGAAGGTCGATATGGACTCGTGTTTCTCTACCACCTGCGTTTGTTAATGCATTTTATGGGATACCCATTGAATATGCCCTTTTACTTTCAGCGTAGCCTATATTAAATGTCTAAAAGGTTTAAAAGGGAGAAGGCTGACAGTAGACTATTCCACCATGGACTTATTAATCTTATCATTGTTTATTACTTGATTTTACACGGTGATAGTTGGAGAGCTTTCATCGCTCAACAAGGTTTTGATGACACAGACCTTGTCGAGGTTGACAAGCCTGTGGTAAATGGAACCAAGGTCGGGCCACCTATGCCCTTCCATATCCTACTGCCCTCTCCTAAGCCTTCGGTCGGCCCTGCTATTGACTTACCAGACATTGGAACTGAGAAGGCCGAGGCTATAAAGAGACCTGTGAGCAAAAAGGCTAAGGCAAACCCTACTGCTAATGCCAAGGGTAAAAAGAACGCTTGGCTTATTTCAAGAATGGATAGGAACAAGCCTAAACCCTCTGTTGAATCAAAGCCTATAATCCTTAGTGAGGATTCAGAATCTGACATAGAACGTTTCCTAACCAGTGAGTACCCCTACTCACAGGGTTTATGCCCCAAACCACCTTATGATTTCATGATGAATCTTCCCCCTTGCCTAAGGAATAACCCTGGATACCCTGGCATTAAATTGCCTAACGAAACCCTGAGAAATATGTCCAAACCCTCGCCTTCTCTTCTGAAACTCGGACAGTCGTCCTGTGACCAATGTGATTTATGGTTGGAACAATACTACATCGATGTTCCCATACTCCAATCGAAAATTCAATCGCTGGAAAGTCAATTTGCAGTATTGACCAGCCAAAGAGACCAACTCCAAGCAACTGATAAGAAGCAAAAGACAACTGGCTCCATCGTTTTCAAGAATGTTGAATCGGCCATAGCCGTTATTAACTCCAAATTGTCGTGACCAAGCCATTTTCTCGCCATATAGGTATGGATTTTGATATCGTTTTAGTTTTGTGAATGACCATGATTAATATATTGATTGGAATTTGGTCTTCAAATAGCTCTGTTTATATTTCGAAATGGCTCTGTTATAATGTGTTCATCCTATATATTTTTTGCTTTGCTAAAAAAAATGGAATTTCGTTTTAGATACATGAGTTGATCATTCCCAGTATAGCCATTGATAGATTTTTATTGGATTTGAATAGTATTCATTTGGATTTGATTTGTTCATTTGTCTGATAGAGTTAACGAAACTTATGGTTTGCTTTCAATTGAATTCATTTTGTATCTACTCTGAACATAAAGTTTTTCATGCTCAATTTAGAATACGATCATGTTTGGATTTGATTTCGTTATGGTTCATATGTTGTGATTGGTAAACGATTTCAATAAGTTTGGTTGTTACGATCTTGTAATATGTTGTGTCATGTAATCTTCCAAGAACAGGAATACAACTCTGTTCGGTTTCAATTTGGAAAGAACTACTCTGTTTCGTATGAAAACAATGCTCTCATTTAAGCCTGTGCAAATGCGCCCGAATTGTGGAATGGTTTTGATTCGTAATAACTATGTTAAAACCTTAACTGTTCGATTCTCTCTTATTCTGATTGGATTATCCCATATCTTGAGTTGGTAAGATTGTTTTATGAGTTGGATTCGGATTATAATTGCTGCTCTTTTGATTTTAAATTTGCAAAACGAATTGGTCAACCTAGGTTATCTATGACAAATCTGATTATAATTCGTTTGAATAGAACAATTTTAATCAAAGTCAATCGATCTTGTTTGCCCAATTTGTAATAAAAAACAATCGGACCCTGTTATGATTTCATTTGAGTTGATACACTCGTGGCATGAATCATTTTCTATGTCAATACAGTTATAACGATTTGAAGTGATCTTGTTGGATTCGATCATATCTCCTGTTGATAAGGCAACATAACAATTCCTTACTATTTGTTTTGATCATATCAGTTTCAAATTAATATCAAACGATTTCACAACTGTTGATTATGATTCTGTTCCTTCGATTTTGTGGTAACAAAAGAAACAAAGTATGCGTATCTCTATGATCATTTGATTGATATTGATCTTGTTTGATTTCGAATGGTATAACCATTTCAATTTCAATGATTCGTTTTCAAATGACAATTGGATGTTAATTGAATTTAATTCTTTAAAAAGATTTTCAATTGATTTTAATGCTGATTTTGTGTCTTATTTAGACCATCTACAGAATCGCAAGATTCTGTAGCTAGTCTGTAGAATTAGATTTTTATTATTTTATTAATAAAGGATCCTTCTAACTTGTCCATTTTTTACCCTTTTCAGGTAAATTCGAATTGCATGGGACATGCTGGACAGTCTAGGGGATATTTGTGTGTTTAGTTTCATTGTAGGTTCTTAGTTTAGTTAAACTTGGGAGATCTTCCCAGATTTTATGTAAACAGTTTTGATGACTTCCACAGGGAGGTTTTACCCTGTGGAAAACCTATAAATACTTATTATTTTTGTAATAAGTAGCATCCTCACTTGTGGGAGAACCAGGCTATGGATTTCTAATATAAACAGAGACAGGAGTTGATGTTTTGCTACAACTTTCACTTTCATAATATCAATCTTTTGTTTCATGTTTAGGCTTATCAATTTGCATTTGATTATAGACTACTTTAGCTATCATAATATTTTGCAGAATGATATGATTTAATCAATGTGATCCATGTATGATTTCTTTCATTAATCTAAAATACAAAAAATATGTTGTTCAGTTAATGAATGACAGATTTCTCTTCTTCGTCAATTGAATTATTATGTATAGATCTTTGCATGCAGGTTTATGTAACCGTGAAGATTTATAAATGATAAGATTGTTGTTATTTTTATGTCTTGTTTGTCCTGTGATCATATCTTAAGAGCACTACAACTTATCGTTTACGAGAAACTCTTGAAAAAATTGGAGCGGGTTTCCTCCTTCCGATCAGCTAGGACGATCATCGTACACAGGATAAATGTGGAGCGTTTCTCCAGGTCAGTTTGAGATTAATTTTCATTAGTGTGTTAGTGTAATATTAGTATTTTAGTTAGATATATTTGTAGTTTAGATTAGTTGTTTAGTTTAGTTAGTTTTTGTTTTATTTCTGTTCATAAAATTATAAAATCAACAAAAAATATCTTTCTCTGTCTTACGGTAGAATGCAAATGAGTTTTTCAGGTTTTATTCAAATCTATGAATTGTAGATATTGTACATTTTGTGAATAAGTTATATTTCTGTTAGTAGTTAGATAGTTAATTAGTTAGAGTTAGTATATTAGTAGTTAGTAGATTGTATATATAGAATAGTTAGTTTAGTTTATTAGTTTGTTTTATTTCTTTTTAGTTAGATTAGTTTAGTTTGTTTTAATAATTAGTTTTAGTTTAGTTTGTTTTATTTGTTTTTAGTTAGATTAGTTATTGTAGATTAGTTTTCTTTTTTTGTTTTCTTAGGACCTTAGATCGGCTAACAGAGCTGCTAAACCCGTCAGGGTGGTTCATCCCAAACGGCTTGGGTTATTAGACAACCCCGGACCTGTTCCACTCTTCCAGTTGACGGACGGTCAATTTTGCCCGTCAACATGGAGTTAGCTTCTTTATTGTTATTTCTGAAGGAACTTATTTTGTTCTTTTGAGCAGTAAGAGCTTCCTCTTCATTAACAATTAATCTTTTATGATGGTTTGCAAGTCTAGATTCTTTGTGTGTGCAATCTTCCCATAACTTATCAAACTTGGGTAACTTGCTTCTTGCACACACTCCTTGTACGAAAGGAACCCAAAATGTTGGAAACCCATTTAGGGTTGTGGTTACAAGATCTTTGTTACTAACGACATCTCCAATAGCTGCAAGCTAATCTCTGATCTGAGAAACTCTCATAATATAGGATGTGACAGATTCTGAGTTTTCCATCCTCATATTACGAAGCTAATTTCTTAAGGCAAGATTTCGACTAATGTCTTTGCTTTCATATAACCTGTTGAGTGCTTCATACATTTTCATTGATGTCTATAGTTTGGATATATGAGGGATCAAGTGATCTTTTACTGAATCTAACACGATTCTCTTTGTTTTCTTTTCATTCTTATTATGCTTGGTGTTTTTCTCTTCTTACTCTGGTTCTGGTACACCCATTGTAACATGTTCTAGGAGATCATTCTCGTCTAGAATCATATGCAACCTATGCTTCCAATATATGAATTTTACAGATCCTTCTAACCTGTGTTCTACCCTCATACTGGTAGCCATTCTTTCTTGCATTAGAAAACCTAGACCTCCGAGCTATAGAAATAACAGAAAAATCAAATTTCTTGGATCTGAAAACTGAACTCACCAAAATATGCGCTAGACTGAGGCGAGTAGCTTGGTGTGTTTAGATTTCATAAAATCCAACTTTTACCCCTCCAAACTTGATTTGTGGATTTCTAGACTGGTGCTTCTGATACTTCTGGTTTTTTGTTACTTCTCGTACACTGATACTCTAGTTTTCTGGTACTTCTGGTACCTTGTGAAAACTAGGGTTTCACTTTCCGGGAGATTAGCCACTGAAAATGTGCTTTGAAGATGCCAAAATGTTCCTTGAGGTAGGGTGCACCTTTCTAGATGGATTTGGGGCTGAAATTCTTCTTCAATAAAAATCCCTTATTTTCTTGTACGACAACAGTGACGTTTTTCTTTTTCCTGTGAAAGATGCTCTCTTCATCTTAGCTCTGATACCATGTTAAAGTTTTTTCTATTATTAGGTTACTTTAAATTTAATAGATAACAATAGCATAAATAGGATCACTAAGAGAAACACAATCACAAGAGTACACACAAATTTATCTTGGGAAACCCTCAAGGGGAAGAAAACCCAACAAAAATTCCTTAATATAGATAGCCAATACAATGCCAAGATAATGAAGAAAACAACACAAAAATTCCTCTCCCAAGGATGCACCTCTCTCTCTCTCTTCCTTCTTCCGGCAACTAGTAACTACATCTTCCTTCAATAATTGTGCACTAGATGAGTGAACAGAGTGTGTGTCTAAATGAGGTGATGACCTCTCTTATTTATACAATTCTAGCATGTGTGGAAGTGTCTCTTCAATGGCAAGGCCGACTTCTTCTTCTGGGTGGTTATAACCACCTTTAATATATTATGGGGCCTCTTTAATATATTATGGGGCCGAATTCTTATTTAGCTTATTACAATTAGGGTTGACCAAAAGGGGATTTGGTCAATTACAATGCCCGACATGATCAATCCACAAAAGGGGATTGATCTAATCAATAATAAATATATTTTATCTTTATCCACAAAAGAGGATAAGAATATTATTTGCAGTTACACAATATTTTAACAAAGGCACTACCTAGTTCCGAAATAGTTCATTTTATATAGCGACAACTAGGCCTTACAGTTTATAACGAGACAGGAGAAATTGAACCAAAAACATGCAAAATGGGTTGAATTAATGCAAAACTTTACTTTTGTTATAAATTACATTTCTAGAAATGCTAACAAGGTTGTTGATGCGTTGAGAAGGAAATGTTTGATTCTGCAGGAGTTTCATGTGAAAACCTTAGGTTTTGATAGCCTTAAGGACATGTATAGAGATGATTCAGGGGAAAAGACAGAATACAGGGTTGTATCAACCATTTCCAGTACCAAAGAGGTCGTAAGACGTGGTAAGCATGGATTTTGTGTTAGGAATGCCAAGGACACAGAGAGGTTGTGATTCCATATTCGTGGTAGTTGATTGATTCTAAAAAATGGCAGGTTTTATTCCATGTCAGAAAACCAGTGATGCAACACACATTGCAAATCTGTTTTTCAAAGAAGTTGTTCGACTTCATGGTTTACCCAAGAGTTTTGTTTCAGACAGAGATGCAAAATTTGTTGGTCATTTATGGAGGACACTATGGAAGAAGTTGGGGAAGATTTTATATTTTATCTCATCTTATCACCCTCAGACAGATGGACAGACTGAGGTAGTAAATCAAAGTTTAGGAGACTTATTGAGGAGTTTAGTAGCTAAACATCATAGTCAGTGGGATCATATTCTTCCGCAAGAGGAATTTGTGTATAATGACTCACCTAACCAGAGTACAAGACATAGTCCATTTCAGATAATGTATGGAATGAAACCAAGAGTAGTATCTGAGTTGAGAGACTTAGAGTGAATTGAGTTCAGGAGTGCTAGAGCAGAAGAGTTTGTAGCACAGATGAAAGAGCTCCATAGTAATATTAAAGAGCGGTTGCATAATTACAACCAGGAGTACAAGCGCAGAGCATATCAACATAGAAGAGAGATTCAATTCGAAGTGGGAGATCTAGTCTTAACACATCTAAGAAAGGAAATATTCCCAAGGGGAATGTATAATAAGTTGAAGATGAAAAAGATAGGTTCATGTAAGATTCTGAGAAAATTTGAGGCAAATGCTTATGAGATAGAATTGCCAGATGATGTGGGCATATCACCCATATTCAACGTAGCAGTTTTGTATCCTTACAGAGTAGATGAAGCAGATGGGGAAGAGAATCGACAAGAAGTTCAGTTTGTCAAATAGATGCTTGTAACTTAAAAGCCACATATGGAAAAGATCATTGATCAAAGAGTTGGTAAGAAGACTCGGAGGAAGACATATTTTTAATATCTGATAAAATGGAAGGGACACCTGATTGAGGATTCCAGTTGGGAAAGAGAAAAAAATATCCAGAAACATGGACAGACGGTGTGGGATATCATGAACAGGATTCCATGAATTTTTCAGCCAGAGGAGTATGATGCAGGAGCATCGCAAGAAAGTGCAAGCGGAGGACAGTTGGATACACACCAATGCACATTTTGAAGATATTTTTAATTTCAAAAGGATGGCACATTAATGTAATATCTGGAGAGACATAAGTGCTCTTAAATGTTATGGATATTGTAACGCGTCTCTTGAGCAATTTCTCTCATCTGTCGGTTGTAGGCAATTAATGTAATGAATGTAAAGTAGTTGTAGATATTTTAATTCGATTAGATAGCTTGAGGTTGTAGGAGGGAAAACTCGAGAAATATCCCTCATATGTATTGTAATGTATCATTATTCTCAATTGTAAGAGTTGTAAAAAAAGAGAGAGCATAGGAGAGCATAGAAGAACAAAGACTGTAGAATTTGTATAAGAAGATAGTTGTCGCTATAGAAACCATGTACAAAAGCACTTGAGTTAATATAAGAATTATTTGACTCAATTTCATGGTGTTGTTATGAATATTGTTTTCATATATTGAATGGTATGTTTACAGTTTGATTATATTCTCTGTTATGCATTTGTTTCAATGTTTTGTGTGTACGATTTCATGTTGAATGTATGAAGTTTGTAAGAGGGAGAGTATGAGTTTCAATTTTTTATCTTCCCAAGAATTCCTGCAAAGAGTGCAGTGAAGGTCCACAAGGAGTACATTGACAAGTTCTAAGTTTTACCTTAGAAAATCTCAGGAGAGATAAAATTGTCCTCATACCAGCAGAAGTGCAAGTATAGCACAGAGCCGTGCAAGGTGTGCACAGGCCAGGTTGAAGTCTTAGACTTTTTCCAACTAGGGATTGGTTGAAGGATTTCTATTGCAAGGAGTGTGCAGAATTGGAGATTTCAGATAATCATAGATTATCATGAAGGATGCAAGGAGTGCATGCAAGAATCCCTTATAATCTTTGAGTTTGCAACAAGATTCAATCTCAAAAATGGATAGAGACTTGGAAATTTCAAAGGAAGGACAAGGGTCGAAGTCACCTTGCAAAAACCAAGTTCAGGAGGAAGGACACCAAGTTATATTGGCCATGAATCTTTGAGAACTTGAATGGATGGTTGAGTTTATCAGAGGGAGAAGCACCAATTTTCTGTGGACCGTTGGATCCAGTGGATCAACGGGGAAGTTAAGACTGAGTGTCTTTCAACACTCGCAAGCTGGGGAAGATTAGAAGCCATTAGATCTAGAGAAATGAGAGTCGTTGATTGGGCACTCTGATATATCAGCATTTTGTAAGTCGGAAGTGTGGAAGAAGATATTTTCGGGAATCCCCAATACACGAAATCCCAATGCGATCTGAGCTATCAGATCGAGGAAGAATTAGGACCGTTGATCCGCAACAAATAAGTCACGAGTTCATACTTTGGGAAAAGGGAGAAGAGTCACATCGTGAACTCGTGAGTCACAAAATCCTGACATGCTCGGAAGTAAGGCCCCAAGACTTGACTGGAGCTCATATGGTTAAGGCATAAAGGAGGAGTTAAGTATTGTTATCACTTTTCGGGTTTTCGAGAAGCGGAGTCAGGATGACTCGCAACAGGAATCCCGAAATCATGAAACGTGAAGTTGCAAAACTTGAAGAGCCATTTGGGCTAAGCAGTAGTCATGTGGAGTGGAGGTTTGCGCCTGGTGCTTGTTCGCGTAGGTGTAACTTCTAGAAGGACCTGTGGTTTTATTTGTATTGAAGGTTCCAGTGGGAACTAAAGAGCCATTCTGTCTCAGGGATATAGAAATATCCAAAGATCGAGAGGTCAAGTAGACCTTGCTAAGGTAGGGGTGCTGCACCATCTTTTGGGTTTATACTTGGATTCCAATTTAACCAAGATCGTTGATATGTTGGGAATTCGATCCCTATCGCATTAATGTGATTTCCCTTTTGAGCTTCAATTAACGTTTGTTGCTTCTGATCTATTTCATCGTTATTTCTCCTGAGATTTTCAATAATTGTTTATGCATTCATTTATGCAATGATATTCAGTTTTTAACCCTCCTGAGATCTTAATTCCTTGTACTTCGTTATTCCTTTTGTACATGGATCTTTGCATGCTACCTCTCATGGAATTTAGAATCATAGGATCATTGTTGATCTTATCATGATCAATAATGATCACGAATTGTTTTTTCCACTAGGTGATCTTCCCTTTTCCCTGATTATTGTGCATGTTTGACTTATGTTGCCATCAATGAAAACACACCACCAATATTGTCAACAATCTACCCCTTTTTCATTGAGGACAACATGTCTGTAAAACAAGAGTGATTTCATACTTTTTCTCCCCCTATCACTAATATTCTTTTCTATCTGATAGTAAATTTGTTTTTTGCTTAATTTTGTTTTACTGCTTCTCTCCCCCTTTGAAATCAATGACAAAGGGTGAGGCTCTAACTATTTTTCTTCCTCTGTGAATTACTAACTTATTATCTCAATTCATTGTGATATTTTTTTTTAAATAAGTAGTCTTCTTGATACCAATTTGTAGTGATAAAGTATTTTAAACCCAATCTGATTACTTTCTTATTTGATAATCAAAATACCCCCCCTGAGTTTTTATTGTCTTTCCTTTGTCAAATAGGACAAGGGTATGAATCTTATTGATCTTCTTGATTTTCTTCTTATTCTTCTTTGGTATTTTACAGGAAAATCAATTGAGGATTGATACCAATTGATCTAATACCAATTTTGTTATCAACTGATCTTTGTTGATTGATATCTCTTGAATCTCTTAGCTACTTTTTCTCTTCTCCCCTTTTTACAAAAATGACAAAAAATGATCTTTTCTTGCTCCTTCCGACGTCATACTCCCCCTAAGGTGATGCTCCTCTTTGTCCATTTTCTCCTTCTTGTATTATACAACTAACCCTATGAATGATTTTTGTTTTGACCATTAATCTCTAGATAGTCAAGATTTTCCATATTTTATTTAAAAAACTCTTGGCATAATCCTTTGATTTTTTAGATACCAATTTAAACTTTTTCTTTATTTCTTTGGCTAATGAATTATGCCATCATCAGGATTTGATATTGTGTCATATACTTCTATAAGCACTTCCCTTTCTTGAGCTTGATCTATTTCATTTTGAATTTCACATTCCGTATTAGGACCTTCACTCATCATTTTCTTATTATTAATTTCTTCATTTTCAGGTGCAATACCATCTTTCTTGATTTCTCCTTCAGATTTTCTTCTCCATATCCTTTTATGAGATACTTTTATTTTTGTACCTTTTCTTTCTAATTGTGTTTTTCAAGATTTGTCATCTCCTTTCTTCTTCTAAATTTTATTAGGTTTTTTCCCTGACTTGAATGACTTATTTAAGGATTGACTTTTTGAACTCCTGCATCTTTGGGTTTTGTGCCCAAACCTATCACAGTTGTAACATCTCATTATATGACAAAATTTTGTTGTGTGCCCAACAAAATTTCATCTCCAACGTCTAATTGAGTTTTTGGATTTTCCTATATATCCTTTCTCTAGTTTCTTGCAGTCTATTGCTTTATGGACAAACTTATGAAAATAAAAGAAATATCCATTGAAGGTGTTTCCATTCTTAAATTTATTTTGGCTTGAGAGATCTGTCCTTTGATTTTATTCTTCCTTTTTACTTCTATAGCTTCCTTCCTTAACAAAGTTCATGACTGGTAATTGCTTTGTAATTTCACCTTTTCCTTTTGAGAAGGATGATCCTTTCTCATGTTTGTAAATGGTGCTCCATTTGTCATTGGATTCCTTTTTATTGTATCCAAGGCCAGTTTTGTCATCAACTAATCTTTGATTGTTCCAAATATTATCTAGGATAGCTGAGCTATTCTGGAAATTGATATTTTTATTTGTCTTTTCAATCATCTTTTTGAGATTGACTATTTTTTATTTCAACATGTGACGTGTCTCTTCCTTTTTAATTAATTCAATCTTCAGGGGTTCTTCCACTTTCTTAGCATGTTCAAGTTGAGTATTTAGATTGATGAATATTTCTTCTATCTCATCCAAGAATTATTTGCATTTAATAGTTTTTTCACATGTCTTCATCTCTTCCATATATTTTGTTAGATAAAAAAATTTAGTTTTCAATCTTTTGATTTCTTCCTTGTTTTCTAGTTGAATCCTTTTTAGGTTGATGGCCTCCAATTCCAAAATGTGGCATGATTCTTCCTTTTTAGTGAATTGGATCTTCTAAGATTATTCATTTTTCTTAGTTTCTTCAATTTGAGTCATTATATCTGCATTAGTATTTCCATTTATCATTTTTAAGTTGATGATTTCCAATTCCAACATGTGGTACAAATTTTCTTTCCTAGTTAACTGGATCTTTAGGTCTTCTTCACTTTCTTTAGTTTCCTCAAGTTGAGTCTTTACACTATTAACTAATTGTTCTGTTTCTTTTAGTACTTCTTTGCTTTCGTTATCATGTTTTTTCAATTCTTCTATTTCCTTTATCAGATGATCAACTTCAGTCTTATGATCTCTTTTTCTTTGTCTTCTAGTTGAACTCTTTGTTTAAACTCTTCATGTCTAGATTGATCTAACTATTGAAGCAGAAACATATATTTCTGTTGAAGTTTCTCCAAATCCTCTAGAGTGCACATAGTTGTGTACTAAATATTGTCAATAGCCTCCATATGAACTTTAATATGTATACCATTTACCGGTTCTGTACCAATCTCTTCTATTGCAACTGTAACATCAGTATTAAGATTATGTAATTTTTCTTTAGTGATTTCTAAGGTATGCCTCAATTCCTTGATGAGGTTATATTCGTCATTGTTGACCGAGGTTTTCATCAAATCTTGCATTTCATTCTGATTAGAAATATCTTTCTTTGTATTATGTTCTTCAATTAGATTGGAATTCTCCTTTTCTTTATCTTGTTCCTTATCTGGATAAGAATTATCTTCTTCTAAGTTTGGTTCTTTATTTTGATAGTAATCCTCTTTAAATGAGTATTGTTCCTTAATTTGATATGATTTCTCTTCTTCTCGTGCTTCATTCTGATAACAATTTTCTAGCTAGAGCCATAATTCTTTAGCAGATTTGTAGTGTCTCATCTTTTCTTTGACTTGGTCTCACAATCTATCCTGGATTGCTTTTAAGGCTGCTGAATTGTTTCTCCTTGCTTCCTTTTCAGTTTTGGATTTTCTGTTTGAAGTAGTTAATGTAAGTTTTAAACCCGTGAAGTAAAGAAATGCATATAGTTTCTTAAGCAAAACAAAAATTAATCAATGGCTCATTCACATAGTACATAGAGATTTATACCGGAAACCCTCAACCAGGAAGACCTTTCTTATATTCATTATATCAAATTTCACCATTCACTATACAATATATACAATTTTTTTAGGTATTCCATAGATACCAAAACCCTAATCCCTAAAACTGAGATTATTTTTAGTAAACCGCTAAAAATGGCAAAATCCGCTAAAAATAGAAAAATCCGCTAAAAATAGAAAAAACCACCCAAAAACAAATTTCAGGGCACTGCCCCGAATGCTGCGCGTAACCAGGGGGGAGAATACCTGCCCCCCTGGGACCCCCCTAGGAAAGAGCCTAACTCACATGGCACAAACATAGCACTACATGTCAGACGCAGTTGTCATATCTGACGTGCCCACACACACACATGCAAAGAATATAACACATACCCAACATTCTCCCACTTGTTGTTTTCTTTTCATCCAGGGGTCCAGGGGATTATATAGTCAACAATCCAGGGCATAAATGCCCATTGTTACTCTACACTAGGAGAACTTGTCTGTGCTCACAGACTTTGTCAATGAATCTGCAACATTCTTCAAAGTGTCAACCTTTTCC
>SNQJ01S0042932.1:0-19997 GCA_010110895.2 Picea sitchensis | reverse complement strand
ACTTTTTCATAAGCTTCCTTGATGCATTGTGCCAAGGAGCGGTTTGAGGCCTTCCCTGGATAAAACTGTTGAGTGTCAGGTCCCTTCATGCTTAATCCTGTAATCAAGTGGATCAACACCAGATCCACAGTAATCCTTCAGTCGAGCCACAGGTATTAGGCATGATATCACGACAAGAGGAGTTTAATGCAAGCATTAACCTCTTGGTGTCAGCCAAAATGGGGAATCTTCATCACATTTAGCACAGTGGACTGTGTCAGTCCCTTAATCCATGGTTGGGAGACAAGGCAAGGATTCTTCCCATTTGACTTCATCAAGTAGTAGTGGGGCTCTAGCATATCATAGTTCTTCCTATCTCCTAGATTAAAGTCATTGTTATTTAGTAGTGGGATCTGTCCTAACTGACTCCCAACTACCCGTATTCCTTTTAGAATGTATGCGGTGATCAGGGTGTACTCATAATCTCGGGGAACATTGTTGTGAATAACGACACCATCCAAAGGTGGGATATACTTAGATAGGATCGATGGGATCTGCTTCGCATTAGCCATATCACTGTAATGCTTACTTCGCTGCTTAGTCGCGGGGTTAACACGGCCAGAGTGACGTCCAGTCGACGGGGAAGTCCACAGTCCCCTAGTCGACGATGTTTGGACACCTTCATATAACTGTTTGACGACCATTATATTCTTGAGGGCCTTCTCTATTGACTTATCTAATTCAATAGGTTCGCCCGACATTCTCACTTTTAAACAGACAGGTCGATGTAGGAGAATGGATAAGTGAGGTAGACAAATAAACAACGATGTCTAGTTTATGATAACACAGCTCGACACACAGTCAATTATATTCTTGGCTCAGTTAATCACGGGTAGCAAAAAGTGGTCCCAGCATAGCGATGGACAAGTTAAATAAGTGGGGCCTTGTAACGGATTCTTTCAACGGCCAGAAATGCTTCCATTAATGTGAATTTGTTCGTTATGGCATGGTCTCAACATCTAAGAGTGATCCTTCCACCCATAAATGTGTTTTCTAACCGTTCCAAAGTGTCATTCTAACGGTCGGGGTCCCTCCAATGATCGTATAGCTTCACCAGGATGAAGTCCCATTCTACGTGTTCCTACTATTCCAGCGAAGTTCAAATCCTGAGAACCTGCCTCTTGTGAAGTCTTCCATATGTTCTCTATAGCTTCCTATAGCTTTTCCAACTTAGCTTTCTTGTTGTTGATCTTCCTTGCCTTCTTTCCTGTGATCTGAGTCTCTCTATCTGTTTCTGGAATCCTCTTTCCATTTTTATTCTTATCTTCCTTTAGCGCTATGGCATCACACTGTTGATGTGCCTTCAAAGGGCCTGAAGTTAATATCTCTTCTCTTAATAATTCTTGGGTGGATATACTTCTTTCTTTCATAGATAGGTTCTCCAAGCATTCTTGCATTCTTTCAACCTTGATAAATAATTTTATTGCCTTTTGTTCCTCCTGCATTGTTACTTTGTTTTGTTGTTTTGAATTATCCTCTCGTTCTTCTATTAGTCGATCTATTTTTATAGCTAAGAAATCCCTTAGTTCTTGTTTTTTCCTTTCTGTAGCTTCTTCCTTTGTTTTTCTTCTGATCCGATCCTTCTCAATCCAAGTCTTACCTAGAAAAAGTGGGAAAGGGGTGATGTTCTGAACAAACTTAATGACTTCAAACTCTTCTTCAGTCAATTTTCCCTGAATAATAACAAGTACATTAGTAACTCTTCCACATAAGGTTATCATCTTTCCTTTAAACATGCCTATCCTTCCCAATTAAGGTACCACAGTGGGATTTCCCTAAATTTTCCAAGTGTCTTATGTCATAATATTCACTTGTGTGTCTTCATCCAAGACACAGTCTATGTTGAAGTCTTCTATTCTTATACTTATGCGCTATTTTATTTTCATTATCTTTGGTAAACTGACATCTTTGTGAACATCCATGATTTCTTTCAGTTGTACTAAAGTAGTCTGGACTTTTTCTGATTCTTTCTCTTTAGGATTCTCTAACATGCCTTTAGTCTCTTGACTTCTTTCATAGTTTTATTCTCTCATGTTCATTTGTTCAACTTTAGCAATCATCCTTGGACAATACTCAACCTCATGACCAACAATCTTACAACAAATACAAATAGGACCTATGCTAGGGTATTCCTTAGCAAGATGTCCCAGTCTTCTACTGTTATAACACAAAGTTAATCCTCTTTTTCTCTTGTATGTTCCCCACCTTCTTTTGTATTGTGCACTAGGGTCACAGTGTTGGATCTTCAATCTGCAAAAATTCTTTATAGGTTCATGTATGCACTTATTAGTCCAAAAAATCTTTCTATGCATAGGTATAACATATCTTTCTTCATTTCTATTAAATTTATTCAGATCAACACTTTCTTGCAACTGTGCCCTAGCCTTCAGACTAGGACAAAATCTATTAAACATACTTAAATTCATGCTTTCGAAACAAAAATTTTCACTTATCTTACTCTTATCAAAGAAAAAATCTTTACCTCTTTTAAGATCTTACCTCTTTTCTTCAGATCATATTTATTTCTTAGCACAAAGCTTCGCAAGTCAAGTAGATTATTGTGCACTTCAGCAACAGATCTACGCATAAAGATTATATTTTATTTACTTCAATTCCCAGCAATCACAGTTTCAGGTCCCAGCAATGGAACCATTTGTTGGCACAGGGGAAAACCCAAGGTTCAATGCACCAACAAAACCCTAACTACCATCCCTTTCGGCAACACCTGTGAAGTAGGCAAAGTCTCACTCGAGGTAGAAGTAGGGGGGTGTATAGGACGCAGGTGTCTGTAACCAAGCTGGGACATAGACTTGTGATAATAACACTTTGCAGAGTATTCTAAAAGCACTTAGAAGGTGACATTCATTAGTTTCCTAACCTTAGTAACCTCGCAGAACATACCCAAAGATAGATCGGTGCAATAACAATAAAGATTAAGCACTTCAACCACTTATCACACAACATTGAGTTAGATCTAACATTCATTCATCTTTAACACAAGTAAATCACTAAGCATCCACAAATCTATCTATCGTATATACCAATCAAAGCACTGAGCAGATTTATAACATAAACAACACAGCACAAAGCAATCCAAAGACACCAGATATACATGGTTCACCCCAGTGTGGGGCTACGTCCACCAACTGCTTCATCTTATTTATTATTCTTCAATCTCTTACATTCAGTGACTCATGTGCACTAAGCCACAGAGTCGATCTTCGCATAGGACAAGAGATATACGTATTGAGCACCAGATCCTCCTTCCAAACTAGGTCAAGGCACCAAGCCAACTTCACCATCGAGCACAGAGACTTAATACATACACATTATGTTGCACAAATCCACTCAAAACTACTTGCACTTAGCCACCCGCTACTCATAAGATTCTACATTCTTACTTATTTATACTTTTACAATCCCTTACAATAAGGCCTAATCATGGGTAAACCCCATGGGTTGACATCCCATAACCCATTATAAAAACCCTAGAAAATACCTTATTAGGTCCACATAGCCCACAAAATCGATGAGATCCACGATCTCAGCTCCGCCTGGGCACTCCATCTTCGACCAATCTGTCGAAGTCCAAAAGTGGTACAAACTTGACCAAGGTTTCCTCAAAACTTGGTCGAGGGCCAACAACCCGAGTGAGCACTCCTATGACTACCAGTTGCAAAATCAAAATATGATGATGCTCCAGAAATATATCAAAACATGTATAGGCCTACGATAGGAAGCTTACTCTATCTCACAGCTTCAAGGCATGACATCATAAAAACAATTGTTTTGGTAGGAAGATTTCAAGAAAATCCTAAGGAAATTCATGTTCTTGTAGTTAAAATAATATTTAGATACTTGTAAGGCACTGTTGATTATGGATTGTGGTATCCAAAAGAAACAAGCCTTGTTATCAAAGATTATTATGATGTAGACTAGGTAGGAAGTAATGATGATAGAAAATTACTAGTGGAAGCACATTTTTCCTTGGCAGTTGTTTAGTGTCCTGGATAAACACGAAATAAACTTCCATTTCTCTCTCTATAGTTGAAGCTGAATATATAGCCACAACATCCTATTGTACTCAATTTTTGTAGATTAAACACAATCTTAAGGATATTCAAGTTCCTTGTGATAAACCTATCTTCATCATGTTTGATAATACCGATACTATTAATATCTCTAAAAATCATGTTCAACACTCTAAGAATAAGCATATACCAATCAAATATCATTTTCTCAGAGAACAGGTTCAAGATTAGGTGGTCAAATTAGAGTACGTTCCTTCCAAAGAGAAGATTGTAGATATTTTTACCAAGCCATTGCCTAGAGAAACCTTTGAGTATCTCAGATAGAATCTTAGGGTGATATCGTCTTCTCTTATTCAATAAAGAACACAGTTCCCTACTTCACAAGGTTCCCCATTTGTTGCAGTATCAAGGAGAAGTTGTTTTTTTGGAGGTGCGCACAATTGAAGTTTGTTATGGCTCTTAGTGGTATTTTGTTTAAGGATGGTCCTGTGTGCATAAAGAGACCTGGTGGAGAGAATATCCCAAGTCCTTATTTGTAATTGATTTCAAAGGGGGAGAATATCATAAAGGCCATTGATATGAAAGTTGTGCACATTGAAAGGGGGAGCTTGATGTTGATGCACATTGAAAGAGGGAACAATTTAGCATATTGATTTGGAGGTTGCACACATTGAAAGGGGGAGAAACCTACATTTTCACACATTGAAAGGGAGTAGCTCAACATAAAGGCCATTGCTTTAGAAGCCACTTTTTAGAACAGAGATAAAATATATTTTGGCTTCCATCAATGACAAAGGGGTAGTTTGTTTCACATATGTTGTCATTGGTGTCAATGTGGTCATGGAAATGGTTAGTTATAGTTCATAAATTATGGCACAAAGTATGGTGCACAGACAAAGGAAGTCATGAAATGATAAAAAAGGAAGTGTGCAAAAGGATTGAAGGATGAAAGAATCAATGGCACAAAGAAGGGTCAATGGTGCAGAAGAAAATATGTAGGGTACTTTGAACTAGTGCAACAAACTCTACAATGGAGTGTGTTGAGGTGAAACTTGTTTGACAAAATGCACTGTGGAAAATTGTGTCAAATATTGCATAAAAGAAAATCTAGAGGGAACCTTAAGTGAGTGCGATGAATGGTGAAGTTGAGTGTGATGAAACAAAGCCCATGTGACAAGTGACAGAGTGGAATGCGATGGGATGAATGGAGTCACTGGGTGAGTTCACTAGAGGGCAAGTGTGATAAGATGAAGACTTTTGACTTGAGCCTTGGGCTCTTATTCTATTTGCTTATTAGGTTCTCTATAGACCAAAATGTGAGTTGTAGCTTCATTCATGAGAAGATGCTCTGATAAGACTAAGTTCTATTGCTAGAGATGAGTTGGAGCTCATTCATAGGAAGATTTGGTCCATTTGATTTATTCAAATAATGTCCAACAATAACTGGATCTTGATATGGTCAAGATTTGTCCACAATATAACTGTCACACATCCACATACTTTATTTAGAAATAATTGTAACTGACAGGACTTTGATCTGGTCAAAATATGTCCACAATATAATTTTTATGCATCCACATATACGATGGGAAACTTAAGAAAAAAAATTATAAATAAGGATGTGCTCTGTGATTAATGTGTGGATGAAAAGTGAAGAAAAAGGACATGTACCTATTCAACGAAACTGAACTGGAGACATATCAGATTGATTTTTGTAGAGAAACGTCTAGTTCTGTAAGAATATTTTTTAAATTGAATTTAGGGTGTCAGGGTGGTGCTAGGGTGAGTTGAAGCTCATTGAGGATTGGTGTCCTCATTATTTGCGACAAGTTGGTACCTGAGAGGATTGGTGTCCTCATTGTTTGCGACAGGTTGGTTCATAAGAGGATTGGTGTGTTCATTTGTGATAGGTGGGTGCCTGTCAAGATGAAAAATTGTAAATTGTAAGTTTGTGTTTGTAGAAGAACATAAAGAAAGATGTTTTGTGGTTTTCTCCCGCATTGGGTTTCCATGTAAAAATTATGGTGTAATGTGTTTTCTCTATTATGTTTTGTGTTCTACATGTATTGTTGATTAAGTAATCACTTCTAAATAACTTTAATTTGTTGAAAGGAAAGAAAAGTGAGAAATCTTATACAATATTGATTCACCCCCCCAATATTTTTTTAATTTATAATGTAACATCCCACTCTTGCGAGGACACATTATTGACTTATTCTTTGAGGACACTTGCATGCAAGTGATCCGGTTAAGTATATGGTTGTTTGTTTCTCTTATGGATTCTTATGATGATGTTGATAGATTGTGATGTTATGTTGTTTAATATATATCTACTGGTAGATGCTATTGATGAGTTTCCTTTGAATGTGCAAGAAACTTTACATATTAAGAATGTTGATGGCAACCTTGGACCTCCTTAGACTCCAGATTGAGTCAGGGAGTGGATTCTATTGGTTTGGTTACTTTATTTATGCATATGTGTCATATAATTGGGTATATTATGATGTTGTTTATGGATCATTGGCAATGTTTCATTGATGGATGCAGGCTGGCGATTTCTGACTAATCAAACAACAACCAGATAAAGGGGCCATGCAGAACAATCAGATATTGAGGGAGAGGTGTGGCAGCATCCCTGTCACATCCTACTATCACTCCAGTCATGGCTCGAATTGTAGGTTAACAATTACCTAGTTTGAGAGATACACAATGCCCTAAGGGAAGACTGAGACAATATCTAATGAATATTATAAGGGGAGCGCAATAAGGCAGTGTTCTTATTCCTTAGAAGCCCTTAATCTCTCATAAGGTCGCCTGAATGGAGTGTTGACTCCGAGGGTTGGAAAACTACCAAAACCAGTCAAAGACGAGTGGCACCCTTGGAGCACGGAGTGAATCTTGAAGGACATGTCATGAAATTAGAATTTGAATCAAAGGCGAGTGGCATCCTTGGAGCACTGAGTGCCTCTTGAAGGGCACGTCACGAAATTTAAAAAAAAAAATGAGTCAAGAATCTAGGTGGCCTTGAAAACTTTGAGCGAATATTAAACCTTGTAAAATCCCGAGCACTTGCTGAATTAATTAATTGATTAATTAATTAACTAAATAATGAATTTATTAAGCATAATCCCTAAGGGTTTAGGCATTTGCAAATAAATATTTAACTAAGCCTAAGTCTAAGTGAGAGAGAATACTAAAAACTAAAGTTTTAAATCAAATAATGAGGGGATGAAATAAATCAAATTAAGAATAAATGAAAATAAAAATAAATCCAAATGAGTGATTAATAAGCTTGTGCAAGTAAATACCAAATTAGAAATTAAAATGAGAAATGAATAAAGAATACAAGAATGTGTAAGCATAGAAAGGTATCTAGAGTCTAGTTTAACTAGAGAACATGCCTACTTTAACTCAACTCTGTTTTAGAAATGCGTCACTCATAAATGGGAAATGAAGGGAATAAAGGGACACCTATGAGTGATTTTAGGAGATCTTTTAGGATGGGTGAGAGAAATTGACATTTAATTTAATTAAATTGTGGATTTATTGGTGCAACTAAGGGAATGGGTGACAAGTGTATGGGGAGAATAATTCCTAATTAAATTAAAAAAAAAAGAATTAAATGTCCAAATGGAAAGTTGTCACTAAGGATATTATATAAAAAAAATGGTTGAGAGGAGGAATGGAGGACACGAGTTATGATTAAGGTTATGTTGCATAAATTTTGACTGGTTTTACTTGTGAGAGTTGGGATACCCAGCTCGAGAGAGAGGGCTCTACCTTGAGCTAGAGGATTCTAGTTGTAGGTGTGTGTGGCCCCCTTGTGGCTAGAGGGGATAAGGGGGAATAAGAGTACCCCTAGCGTTGGTTGGGAGGTATCGGTGAGGTCTCAACAGTTAGCAAGCGGATGAAGGAAGGGAACACTCGTTGCCAAGGATCGTTATCAAGCCTATCTTCGTCGATCACAATATTTTCATTTGAGTTGCAATGTATTAATTTGTTATAGTTTTTTCATTTGAGTTGCAATGTATTAAATGTTTATTGTATATATTTTGGGGGTAATCTCCATGTTTTTATTCTGGAATGTGTTTTGTCTTTCTTCTCTATGTTTTTCCCCAAGGATTTCACCTAGATTCGAGTTCCCTCATGGAATTGTATGTCCCTTGAATCATCTCTGGTTATTGCATTTAAATTTCACCCTTTCTCTTGGCGTTTTCATGTGCCCTCTGCTTGTTGCAACGATAATTCACCCAGCCATGGGTTCACCCATGGGTTCACTCCTGGTGTTTATCCCTTGATGTACGTTGTGATTCATAAAATTCCCTCAACGAAATCGTAGATGGTGTTCCTCTGTGTTTGAGGTAGTCACCTACCCAACGAACCCTTGTTGTGTGTGTATTTTTTAAATCGCCCAACTCCTCCCTCTTAGAAAATTTTGAGTTTGACTAGCTAGTCTGCGATTTCCTTCCTGCTTTATCCTTGTGATTTTCCTATAAAAATATTTGTGTTTGGCATGCATTCTTTGCGAATTTTAATGGGGTATTATATCCTCGCGATTTTTCTTTCAAGATATCTGTGTTTGGAAAGCATTCTCTGCAACTTAATCTTAATGTTCAACGATTTTTACCTTTATTCACTACGTTTTTAGCGTTTTTTTTCAGAACATCTACCCTTCTAACCTTGTCACAACGGGCCAATATGAGCATCCCTACCCCGCCGGTTTTGTTCTTAACCATTGAGCCCACTCAGATGCTCAGAACATCTGCGTTTTTACTTACCCAAACGATCATCTCTTCAGGGCACCTCTTGGCAGGGTTTACCCTTGATTTACCTGTATTTTTCTTGAGATAAGGATGGCCAGGAATGGGTTCCCTTACCGAATTCCTCAACCCCCAAAACTCTGCGATTTTCCTGAAGAATTCTCCCTGCATTGCACCTGACAACTCGCCCAATATCTGCGTTGTATCCTTACCTTATCTGTGCTTCTCCTACGCCCTACATATCGTGGACTTAATCTTCGATTAGCTTGATATTATGCTTTCATTTTAACAATCTCTGTGTATGAGATTTAGGACGCCCGAACAGTCTCTTCCTGACTACACCTTCAGCAGGCTCGCATCTCTGCTCCTAGTTTTGAGATTGAGAGGCTACGCGGATTTGTCATTACTGCTCTCTCCAACGTACTCGGATGGTTGGGCGTTTTCATTTTCCTTAAAATGGATTCTCTTAACTTTTAAAAACGCTCTTCCTAGCTCATTTAGTGTGGTGAAATACTTCTCTCCAGAATTACGTTTTTTCACTAAGAATTGATTGTAAACCTTTTTCAGCTAGTTAATAATAGAAAGAAAGTATTTTTAACGTTCACGAGGCTAAAAATAGATTATGACACAAGCTAGCAATAGAAAGAAAGTATTTTTAACATTCACGAGGCTAAAAATAGATTATGACACAAATTGCTTTTCCATCTAACTTTCGTCGACGTAGATTGCTTTTCCATATGACTTTCGTCGACGTTAAAAATACTAGCTGACTGATTGTTTTCCTGGAGAGGCCTTCCTCCATGAGAAATATTGACATCTGTCAGGTTCATTGTTCGGATTTCGTTGGTGGTGTATTGATGTTGATGACCTAAACGCGTTGGCAGTCGGATCCTTATTCACCATTAATTCCATTTTTCCCTCGTCAAGGTTTTGTTTGGAATTAAATTTTATTAAATAAATTTCTGCCGTCACTTGTCATCTGCAGAGTGCTTTAAAACTAATACCAACCGAATCGTTTTACGCCCAACTACCTTGTTATCTTATCTAAGATAACCGAATCATTTAAAAAATAAAAATAAAAATCCACCCCACTTCTCCTATTTACAAACTCGTCAACTCAAACCCCAAGGAATGAATAATCGACAACTTTATAACCCCTTTTTAACTAAGTTGTCCACAGAGTTAAAGTGGGAACTACCCTAGGTTGGGTGCTAGAAGAGTTACTCTTATATTTCTTTTGCCTCGATGTAAAACCGTACTTATTATATACATAGATTTAACTCAGTCTAAAACCAACTTAGGTGGGAGTGTGTATATACACATAAGACGTAGATGCTTTATGGGTTCCTCTAGTAGTTAAAAGAAGGCTATTGTTCAATATTTATGGCTATCTTTGATTCTAATTGTGAACCCTCAGGACTCTTTATTCAATGGTATGACTTAATTATTTCTTTAGCAATTTTACCATTGAGGGTTAGAGTAGAATTTATTTATTCACTGGATATTCCCTTGTGATCTGGCGATGTTATAATTACTTATGGCTAGTTCTCTTACTCTTTTGCATGCAATTTGTGGAAGGAAGTGTTAAGTAAATTAGATTGTTGTTTGCACTTCTTTGGAAATGGTAGCCTCTTATGATTCTTGTGATGGTATCGCGCCATTAACTATGTGAATGTAGGACTGCTAACTATTTATATTCTCTTGGCGATGAAGAACTGATGGTTATTATGATGTATAATCTAGTCGTGAATTTCATTTTAGGATTGGATAACTAGAGAACTATTGCTCCATTAATAATGTGATGTATGAATGGGTATGTGATGAGATTTTTTTTGCGCCAAGGAATAAAATTTTTATTTCTCCTGTGCCTTGAACTTAATGTGGTCAGATTACTTGCACCATGAATGTAATGTTGATGTATGACTAGTTAAGTAGTTAGACTCCTTTGCGTCATGAAAATAAGGTTGAGAATACTCTTGCGACTTTTAGTATGTGGACGTATGATTATTTTAAAGTTTGTTTTCTCTTGCTTCATTTATTTGTTGATGTGTAAATGATTCAATAATTGGATTTATTGCGCCATTGAATCATGTTGACGTGTAATGATTTAGTGATTGGATTTATTGCACCTTGGAATAATGTTGATGTATAAACGATTTCGTAATTAGATAATCTTGTGTCTTGAAATTAAACGTTGATGTATGATCAGTTGTGAATTTTCTTAATCTTGCGCCTTGAATCTAATGCTAGTATATGATGAGTTATGCAATTGATTACTCGTGTTCCATGTTTAATTGACGATTAGTATTAATTGATTGATATATTTGATTTTCTACTTGATTGGTTTTAGAGGTATTTAAAAACCTCCTTGTTTCTTAGAACAGTCGCCAACCCTGAGACCTTAAGTGGTCAAAATCAATCAGATGAATCCTAGGCTTGAGCGTTGCTTATGTGTCCTGGAGATCCTAACCATGAAGGATATGTTGGGCAAGTAGCTATTTAATATTCAGTGACATGGTTGATCCTTATTATTGTTGCATTAGTTGATTGTGATGTGTTGGACTACGTCACTATTATGTTTATGTGTGGATCATGTGTCGTTGTGATTTATGATGATGCACTAGCCTTGTGTTGTTATTGTTTCGATGATGTGTCACTTGTAATGCGTTTATCTATGATGTCGTTGATTATGCGTCGCTTTAATTTATGTGTAGACATCATTTTCCTAATGCTTTAGAAATAAAAATTGTACTATGTTTGTTGTCATAATAGTGGGGTCTTTACACATGGTATCAATGCCAGTTTCAACCTTACAGCTTGGGAATCATTATGCCTTCCACTGTATTAAACTCTAGATTAATAACACCTCACTAATTAAAATTTATTTTTTTTGTGTCGGTAATCCTAGATAGAGGATGTCGTGGAGATAAACGATGTGGTGCTAGGGGAAGAGATGTGACACCCCCAATAACATCCACACTGGAAAATTCTAACTCCCAAGGAGAAGAGAAAGTCTTGAGACATGAGCATATTGTTGTGGGGATGTGGTTGGCCTGACAAGGTCCTTCCAGAGGATGTCATAAGCCTTGATTAACCGACTAATTAGAGATGAGGCCAGGGCACCTGTACCCAACGAGGGTTCTGAGTGTGCTCAAGATGGAAGTGGTGGCATTTAGAGATAACTCGAGAAGGTTAAGTTTCTCGAGTTCATGGGTGCCACGAAAATCTCAGCTGTCGAGTCTTGGTGGGAGAACTTGGTGATGTGATTCGCACTTCGCGACTAGACCTCCATGAAGGTCCACCTGGTGGTCTTTCCACTGAAGGGGAGTGCTCTTCTAAGGTGGAAGATGTTCCTACCTCAACTGAACAGGGTCGTCGAAGACGTGTCATGGGAAATGTTCGAGGAACAGTTCCAGAGAGGTATTTTTTAGAGGAACTCATTCAGTGCCCACTCAATGAGTTCAATGCCTTACGATAGGGTGGTCATGCAGTGCCTAAGTATGAGTCCCTATTTATGGAGATACTTAGGTGTGCCCTACATCGGAACACAGAGAATTTCAAGGTCAACAAGTTTGTGTTAGGACTTAATTGCAACATTCATGTGAAGGTGAGGATCCTAATGCCTCAAACGTTGCACAATGCAGTCTAGAATTCCCTCATAGATGAGATAGAATTAACCAGTGGGAGTTAAGGTAGGACTCCTACAAGACCTTCTGGAAAGATGACATCAGGTGAAAAAAAACTTCTACTTCAGGGACCAGGAGTATTGGATCGAAGATCGAGTGTTGGACATGTGGAGAGCCACATTACCAATGAGACTATCCAGTTGAGAAATCCAGATTAGTCAGATCAACAAGACACCCTACAACTATAGAAGAAATTGCACAAAGGAAATACGTTATATGCAATGTTAGCGCTAAACAACAAGGGAAATGCGAAAGGATTAGAAAACCTTCTAGTAGTACGAGAGTGGCTGACATATTTCCAGAAGTGTTACTAGGTTTACTTCCCGAAAGAGAATTGGAGTTTACTATCGAATTCAACTATGGAATGGAAGCGATAACAAGAACGTCTTATCGTATGTCAACACCTGAGTTACAGGAGTTGAAAATGCAACTGAAGGAGTTGTTGGACCTAGGACTTATATGTCCAAGTGTGTCACCTTAGAGTGCACCTGTTATCTTCATACGGAAGAACGATAGGTTGTGGAGTGATCCAGAATCGGATCCAGGAGCCTGACAGGGCTAAAAAAGGCTAAAAAATGAAAGTTCTGGGAATTGGATGAAACCAATTCCACTGCGTCCGAATCATCACGTTGATTCTAGCCATATATTTACTTTATTAAATGGGCTCTGTATGCAAGAGTTATCACACTCTGATCAGATTCCCAAACAACTAAAAAGTCAAAGGTCAACTGGCAAAAAGTCAATGCTGACGTCAGCATGACGTCACCAAAGCTATTTCAGGATGTTGACGTGGCAGAGGCAGGTGATGACAAGTGGCAACCTGTGACTGGGCAGATGTTACAGACTTGGACCAATACATTACCAACACGTGACATGTGAATTGTCAAATGTGGTGGTGCCATGTGGCCCAGGCATGGGCAGCGACGTGGCACCCAGTCATTAGTCGAAGTGGCAGGTTTCAAAATTTTTTGGAGCCCATGAGATTTGAACCCATGACCTCTTGGTAGGCGCCAAGATTTGGGAAAGGTCCAACAACCAACACGCCATGTTATTGCTTGTGTAAGCAAACACACATTATAATATATATTGTTTATTGTATGTTAATATTTGGCACAGAGGGGGCTGGAACTAAGCCCTAGCCCATGGTTATATCCTGTAATGTGACCACAAAAAGGGCGTGGGTGCATTACTAAACCACCATCCCGTGGTTTCTTTTACTGCATGTAACCTCCGACTCCGACTATAGTGCTGGCATGGATATCACCATGGATCTAGCCCCGAATCCGGTGGAATCCCATGTGATCAAGACTCAGTTCAGATTTGCTAGCGTGGGTTTTGGGGGCACATTCCTATCATTTAACACCATGCAACCGAGTTTTATGGAGTAGGGGCTAGCGCGCAGCCCCTAGAGGGCTGGTGCTTGGCCACATGAAAGCATATGCCCATGTTTTAAGTGTGCATGTCAGGTTTATGGGGCTTAACCCATATATTTTTGGATAAGTGAATTTTATTATAATGTTTTTGAATTTTAAATTGATTTTTGGCCTGTAATAAGAGAATTTGGCCATTATTGGGAGATATTGGGCTTTTTTTGAGCCCAAATTTTGGGAGGAAGTTGGGGAAGGATAACCAACTTTAGATCTATAAAAACCAGACATGTTTGAGGCCATGGAGGGGACAGTCAGAGCAGAGTTATGTTGAAGGGAAGTCAAGCCAAAGCCATTTTTATGCAAGGAAGTTGTTGAGGAGCATACGCTTGTGGGCCATTTCTGGGAGCTCTGGTCATCTGTTTTGTGTGTCGTTTATTCTGCTGGGTTCTAGAGATCTGGAAGAACATGAAAAGATCAGTCTTGTAACCTAATGGCACTGCTGTAATGTACTTTTTGAGATTTGAACAGAAATAAAGAAGCCTCCCCCACTGAGACAAAGACCTGGAGACGTAGGCAATTTTGTGTCGAACTCCATTATCACTTCTCTTGTTATGGTTTGTTGTTCTTATTGCTTCAGTTCAGAATTGTATTTTGTATTATGGTTGTGATATATTCTCTCATCTTCATCCTCTTTCATTAGCTTCTTAAATGGTTAATAATCACATGCAATTAATAACTCAACCACAGTCATTGAAAGATCTTTCCGGATCAAGTGGTATCAGAGCTAGTTGACATTTGGAATTTGAGTTTTGCATGTTAGTCAGGGAAGAGCTCATCTCAAGGGAGAAAATGGCATCTACAAGAGGATTTTATCGAGATGATAAGGAGTTCATAAATTCTGTGTTTTCCATGGCCAAGATGGTGAAGGTGTTGTATGAAGACTACTTGGAACGAAAGAGCATGGTTCAAGTAAAAGCTTCAAAGAACAACAAAAGAAAAGAATGATTGAAGGAAGTGCCTTCTACATCTATTTTAGAAAACATATCTGAGGTATGTAGTGAAGGTTATTCATCAAACACTCCTTCTTCTCATCAAGTTGGTTTTGGTGCATTCGAAAAACATACAAAAGGTGTAGGTTTGAGAATACTAACCAAGATGGGTTATGAAGAAGGAAAGGGCCTTGGATGTAAAGGTCAAGGCATTGCAAATCCTATTGAGGTTGAGGAAAGGCCTTGATACTTAGGATTGGGATATGGTGAAGGGGACCTTGGAGAGTCTTCCAAGATGGGTTCCAAAACTTCGGAAGCAAGTAATGCTTCAAATGGCCAACTTAAGACATTGCAGGAACACTTCACAAAAGGTAATGGTGCATCACTTTAGGATCGTGGTAGTGAATGAAAGTCATCCCCAAAGAAAAGTGAAGATCAACATGGAAGGTATAATGGTCATGTTTTTACCAATTCCCCTTTTGATTATAATAAGCATAATCAAGTAATTTGGAACTTGTGGAATCATTATCCATGTATTTATTATCATTCACCCAAGCATTGTGTTGCCAAGTGTTAGAAGAGACAAAATTTGTACAGGAAACCTATGTCGACCAGGAAGGAAACACAACATAAAGGCTCAACTCCACAACGGAAGAAACATAAGGGTAAACAGGTCTAGATGCCAAAAACTCATTGCACGTTTTGCAACAAGGGTGGACATCAAAAGGCTAGTTATTGGAAGCTTAATCTGGAGCTTCGTCCGAGGAAGGACAGAAGGATTTCCCATGTACTCGTGAAGGAGGAAATATTACCAGCGAAGCAAGAGGAACATCGTGAAGAAAAGAAACCAGCCACTTGGTTTTTCCAGAAGTGGATATCTGAACTTCATTGTATTTTACTTCCATTAATGTAATCACACATGTTGAAATGGTGACCTATTATAACATCATTTTTGTACAACATTGTGTTTTTTTCTTCTCGTTATGAGTATGTAATCAGTCAAATTCCATGTTTGTAACCTTTTGGGGACCAAAAGGTTCTTTAGTGGGGAGGTGTGATCCAGAATCGGATCCAGAAGCCTGACAGGGCTAAAAAAGGCTAAAAAATGAAAGTTCTCATAATTGGATGAAACCAATTCCATTACGACCGACTCATCGTGTTGATTCCGGTCATATATTTACTTTCTCAAACAGACTCTGTATGCGAGATTTATCGCACTCTGATCAGATTCCCAAACAATTAAAAAGTCAAAGGTCAATTGGCAAAAAGTCAATGTTGACGTCAGCATGACGTCACCAAAGCTATTTCAGGATGCTGATGTGGCAGAGGAAGGTGATGAAAAGTGGCAACCTATGACTGGGTAGAAGTTGCAGGCTTGGACCAATACATTACTGACACGTGGCATGTGAATTGTTAAATGTGGTGGTTCCATGTGGCCCAGGCATGGGCAGCCACGTGGCACCCAGTCATTAGTCAAAGTGGTAGGTTTCAAAAATTTTTGGAGCCCATGGGATTCGAAACCATGACCTCTTGGTAGGCACCAAGATTTGGGAAAGGTCCAACAACCAATGCGCCATGTTATTGCTTGTGTAAGCAAACAAACATTATAATATATATTGTTTATTGTATGTTAAGATTTGGCATGGAGGGGGCTAGAGCTAAGCCCCATCCCGTGGTTCTATCCTGTAATGTGACCACAAAAAGGGTGTGGGCGCATTACTAAACCACCAACCCATGGTTTCTTTTACTGCGTGTAACCTCCGACTCCGACTATAGTGCTAGCATGGATATCACCATGGATCTAGCCCTGAATCTGGTGGAATCCCATGTGACCGAGACTCAGTTCAGATTTTCTAGCATGGGTTTTGGGGGCATAGTCCTATCATTTAACACCATGCGACCAAGTTTTATGGAGTAGGGGCCAGCGCGCAGCCCCTAGGGGGATGGCGCTTGGCCACATGAAATCATATGCCCATGTTTTAAGTGCACGAGCCAAGTTTATGGGGCTTAACCCATATATTTTTGGATAAGTGGGTTTTATTATAATGTTTTTGGATTTTAAATCGATTTTTGGCCTGTAATAAGAGGATTTGGACATTATTGGGAGATATTGGGCTTTTTTTGAGCCCAAATTTTGGGAGGAAGTTGGGAAAGGATAACCAACTTTAGATCTATAAAAACCAGGCCTGTTTGAGGCCATGGAGGGGATAGTCAGAGAAGAATTATGATGAAGGGAAGGCAAGCCAAAGCCATTTTTATCCAGGGAAGCTGTTGAGGAGAAAACACTTGCGGGCCATTTTTGGGAGCTCCGGTCATCCGTTTTGCATGTCGTTTCTTCTGCTAGGTTCTAGAGATCTAGAAGAACATGACCAGATTAGTCTTGTAGCCTAATGACACTACTGTGATGTACTTTTTGAGCTTTGAACAGAAATAAAGAAGCCTCCCCCACTGAGACAAAGGCCCAGAGACGTAGACAATTTTGTGTCGAACTCCGTTATCACTTCTCTTGTTATGGTTTGATGTTCTTATTGCTTCAGTTCATATCTGTATTCTGTATTATGGCTGTGATATATTCTCTCATATTCATCCTCTTTCATTAGCTTCTTAAATGGTTAATAGTCACATGCAATTAATAACTCAACCACAGTCATTGAAAGATCTTTCCAGATCATGGAGATTCCGTATTGACTACCATCAAGTGAACAAGGAAACGATCAAGAACCAGTATCTGTTGTCAAGAATATATGATTTGTTGACCAAATGAAGGGCGCGACTATGTTTTCAAATATCAACTTGAGATCAATATATCACCAGTTACGGATCAAAGAGGAAGACATTCCTAAGATCCCATTCAAGATGAAGTTCAAGAATTATGAGTTTACAGTTTTACTGTTTGTATTGACAAACGCCCGAGGGGTATTCAAGAGCTTGTTGAATGGGGTGTTCCGCAAATACTTGGACAATTTTTTTCAATTATTGACGACATATTGATATATTCTTGGGTGATGAAAGAACATGATGAACATTTTCATTGGGTACTACAGTGTTGACGAGAAAACAAATTATACGGGAAACTGTCAAAATGCTCTTTTTATGAAGAAAGGATTCATTACTTAGGGCATGTTATCTCCGTTGAAGGAATCATTGTGGATCCAATGAAGGTAGAGGCTATTATGGAATGACCTGCACTCAAAAGCATACCAAAAGTATGTAGCTTCATGGGTTTAGCTAGATATTATTGACGGTTTGTCAAAGTTTTTTCGAAGATAGAAAATCCTATCATGGAATTGCGAAAGAAAGAAAAGAAGTTTGTATGGACCGAGAAATGCACGAAAGCATTTCAAAGGCTCAAGGAGATGTTGATGACATCTCTGATACTAAAGGTACTTGACATGGATGAGGACTTCTTGGTATGCACAGACGCATCCAAGGAAGGCTTAGGCATATTCTTGATGCAATATGGTCGAGTGATCTCTTACATCTCAAGGAAATTAAGAAAGAATGAAGAGGACTACACGACACATGATTTGGATTTATTGGCCATTGTGTATGTCCTAAGAGTGTTGAGACACTACCTGATTGGATGAAATTTTGAACTAAGGACAGACCACTGTGGGTTGCAACACATTTTTACGCAAACTGACTTGAACGCGCGACAAAGGTGTTGGTTAGAACTACTTAGTGAGTACGATTTTGAGATTACCTACATAAAAGGAATGGTGAACAGAGTGGTTGATTCGTTGAGTTAGAGACCACACATATTTTCGGTGATATCTCTTTAGATGAATATTCAGAAAATGATTATAAATTTATAGTGCAATGATGACTGTAATAAATAGGTTAAGGAAAATATTGAACGAGACACCATGTTGGTACCTAGGTTTGAATGATATACTTTGGACAACGACGGATTGATGAGGTATAATAACTGGATTTACGTACCACCTAACAATGAATTGAGAATTTTATCTTAAGTGAAGCTCATAGATCAGTTGTAACATCCCTCTCTGGCGCACTGAGAAAACTTATTTTTGAGGACACTTGCTCGCAAGTGATCCGGGCCTTTGTGATGTTAAACCATTTATACTTGATTATGATGCGATTGACAGACGACATGATGTTTTACTAGTTTTGATTGACACAGGTGTTGTTGACTCTGTTTTATTAAGTGTGCAGGGTTCTTGACCTTGAGGATGCAGAAGCATCGGTAGAACCCCCTTGGACTCCGGACTGAGTCAGGGAGTGTGCTTTTGGGGTTGATATATAGTTACTGTGATGTTTCATTGATTTGATTATTTGATGATGACATGTCTGACATGATTGTTGATGATGTAGGCTGACGATAGCTTGTCGACCGGACTCACATATGGAGTAAAGGGGCCACACACGATTCTAGAGAGGTTGAGGGAGAGGGGTTGACAGCAGCCCTGCCACCGCCTACTAGCACTCCCGTCGTGGCTCGAACTGTAGGTTAACGATTACCTAGTTCGAGAGGATCCACGATGTCGTGAGGGCAGACTGCGACAGTCGCTCACGATGATTCTAAGGGGAACACAATAAGGCGGGGGCCTTATTCCTTAGAACCCTTAGTCTCCTACAAGTTCACCTGGCGGAGTGTTGACTCCATGGGTTATAGACGTCTACCAATCAGTCCAGTGGCGAGTGGCACCCTTGGAGCACATGGTGCATCTTGAAGGGCACGTCGCCCAAAAGAAATTCAAGAGGCGAGTGGCACCCTTGGAGCACGTGGTGCGTCCTAAAGGGCACGTCGCAATAATGTGGAGGAAGGAGTCAGCCTAAATAGACCTAAGTCATCAACACCTGAATAAACCTTTAAGAAATTCCCCTAACCAATCATCGCCTAGCTCAGAATCTAAGCCCTAAGCCTAAGACTTTTCTAAGGAAAAAAACAAAAAACAAGGCCCTAGCATAAAATAAAAATTCACACAACAACCCACTTAAGTACTAGTTGGGTCTTCATAAAACTCTTGGGGTAACTGGAGAGAGTAAGGATCTAAATAAACTCAGGGATTTAAAAAAAAAAATTGCAAGGAAGAAATTGATTCCTAATGTGTGAAAGAACACAAGACATTAAATAAATAAACAGGGGGGGGATTAATAA
>SNQJ01S0042931.1:111424-125828 GCA_010110895.2 Picea sitchensis | reverse complement strand
TAGGGTTTATGTAACGAGTTATGGGATGTCGGCCCATGGGTTTACCCATGCTTAGGAATTTTTGTAAATGTATAAATAAGTAGCTAAGTGATGTAAGAGTAGTTGGTTTATGATAGTGGGCTATGTGCACCATATGTTGTAAGTAGTAATGTTGTGCAAGAGGTTGTAAGTTTATTTGTGCAGACAGACTGTGTAAAGTAGGGCTCTGTGCCTTGACCTGATTTTGGGAAGGAGGATATGGCACGTTGCGTGCATATCTCCTATCCTATGCAGAGTTTGGCTCTGTGGCTTTGTGCACAGGAGAAGATGAATGTAAGAAGATTGAAGACTAATAAAGAAGAAGAAGCCATTGGTGGACGTAGCCCCACACTGGGGTGAACCACATATATCCTATGTCTTGATGTGCTTTGTGCGATGTGAATTATGTTGTTTATCTGCTTAGTACTGTTGTTTTTATGTATGATGAATGCATCTAATGTTGTTGCTTAGTGCTTATTGGTAGTAAAGATAAATGAATGCTAGATCTGAACTAATGCTATGTGCTAAGTGATTGTAAGAGCTTGATCTTGATTGATACTGCGCTGATCTATAATAAGGGTTAATATACGATGTGAAGGAGACTCATGAACTAATGCATATTGTTGTCTAAGTGCTCTATTGAGTGTTGTAATGATAGATATGTGTCCCAGATTGGTTGTATACACCTAAGTCATGCAACCCCCCTGCTTCTACCTCGGGTGAGACTTCATCTGCTTCGCAGGTGTTGCCGAAAGGGTCGGTAGTTAGGGTTTTGTTGGCGTGTTGTTAAAGCGTTGAACCCTGGGTCTGTGCCTGTGCCAACAAATGGTTCCGTTGTCGAGACCTGAAACTGTGATTGTTGGGAACTGAAGAAAAGAGAAATCTCTGTGCGTAGATTTGTTCTTGTAGTGAGCATTATTCTACTTGACTTGCGAAGCTCTGTGCTAAGAAAGAAACCTGATCTGAAGAAAAGAGGTAAGATATCAAATCTTTGTTCTCTGGTAAGGGTAAGATAAGTGGAAGTTTTTGCTTTGAAAGTATGAATCTAGGTATGTTTGATATATTTTTTCCTAGTCTGAAAACTAGGGCACAGTTAGAAGAAAGAGTTGATCTGAATAAATTTGATAGAAATAGAGAAAGATATGTTATTCCTATGCATAGAAAGAATTTTTGGACTAATAAGTGGATGCAGGAACCTAGAAATAATTTTTGCAGATTGCAGGTCCAACACTGTGATACAAGTGCACAGTACAAGAAATGATGGAGCTCATTTAAACGAAAGAGAGGATTGACACTATGTTATAATTGCAAAAGACCGAGACATCTTGCTAAGGAATGCCCTGGTATAGGTACTATTTGTCTTTGTTGTAAAGCTATTGGCCATGAGGTTGAGGATTGCCCAAGGATGATTACTAAAGTTGAAAAGATGAACATGAGACAAGAAAACTTTGAAGAAAGTCAAGAGGCTAAGAGCATGTTAGGGAATCATAAAGAGAAAGAATCAAAGAAATCTCAAACTATGTTAGTACAGTTAAAAGAAGTAATGGATGATCACAGAGACATCAGTTTACCAAAAATCCTGAAAGAAAAACAACGCATAGTTACAAGAATAGACTTCGACATAGATTGTGTATTGGATGAAGAAACACATGTGAATGTTATGCCAAAAAGAACTTGGGAAATTTTGGAAAAACCTGCTATGATACCTTCATTGGGAAGGATAGGCTTTTTTAAAGGAAATATGATAACCCTATATGGAAGAGTTACTAATTTACCTATGATTTCTCATGAAACATCAACATGAGAGGACTTTGAAGTTATTAGATTTGTTGAGAACGTCGCCCCTTTTCCACTTTTATTAGGAAAGACTTGGATTGAGAAGGATCAAATAAGAATGAAAGTAGAGGAGGAAGCTACAAAACAAAAAAAGAAAGAACTAAGGGACTTCATAACCAAAAAAATAGAGCGACTAATAGAAGAACAAGAGGATAAGTCGAAGCAACATAGTGCCAGAGAATTAGCTGTCAAAGTTGAAAGAACACAGGAAGGATTGAAGAACCTATCCATGCAAGAAAGAAGTATAGCCACCTTGGAAATAGTAAGAAAAGGGACATTAACCTCAGAATATGTAAGAGCACATAAGTAGTGCGAAGTCCCCTCACCAGAAGAAGATAAGAATAAGAATGGAAAGAGAAATCCAACGACTCAGATCACAAGAAAGAAGGAAAAAAATATTAGTAAGAATAAAGCCAAATTAGAAAAACTACAGGAAGTTCCAGAGAAGGCTTCACAGGAAACAAGCTTGTAGGCCCTGAACCTCTCCGGAACAGGAGAACCACGTAAAATGGGACTTCTCCACGATGAAGAAATATGACCGTTGGAGGTGCCCTGACCATTCGAATGACGCCCTGGAACGGCTAGAAAACGTAGTTATGAGCAAATGGACTGTTGAGACCGCGCCACAACAGACAAATTCACATTGATGGATGCATTCTTGCCCATTGGAGGAATCCGTTACTACACTTTCTTATTTAACCCGTCGGATGCTACGCCGAGACCACTTTTTTCCAGCCGTGAACATACAAGCTAACAAAGAATCCATTGTATCACGCTGTGCTTTCTAGACCTCGCCATTCGTTTGATTACCTCGCTTGTCCGTTCGCCTACCCAATCTATTTGGTTACAAGTGTGAATGTTGGGCAAACCTAGCACGTTAGAGAAGTCTGTGGAGGAGATTATCGTGGAGCTCATGGCTGAGAGAGTTATGTCTATAGGAATATAGGTGTCGTCGACTAGCGGATTGCAAGCATCCCTCTTGATTGGATGTTTCTCTAGCCATGTTACTGAGAAACGAAGAAAGCATCGCGACGATCTGGCTAACGCGAAGTAGATCCCGTCGGTCTTGCGAGAGTACATACCGCCTTTGGCTGGCACGGTTAACCACGACAGTATCCCACGCGACTTCGAGTATACGTTGATCACTGCATACATCCCGAAGGGGATACACATAGTTGGACCCCAACTAGGACAGATCCCCGCCTTGAAGAAACATGACTTTAAATTTAGTGATAGAAAGAACTACGCCATGCTCGGGCCTCATAGGTATTTGATGAGGATGAATGGGAAGAAGCTGTGCATAGTCTCCCAGCCGTGGATTAAGGAGCTGGTGCAGTCAACGATCCTGAATGTGACGAAGATTCCTCACTTTGGCCAACATCAGGAGGTTAACACTTGCGTTAAACTCCTATTGTCATGCTACCATGGAGGGTATTTGTGGCTCGACAGGCGTGTTACTGTGGATCTGACGCCGATCCACTCGATTACAGGACTGAGCATGCAGGGACTAGATCCTCAAAAGTTCTACCCAGGGAAGACTTCAGATCGCTCCCTGGCACAACGCATAAAGGAGGATTATGGCAATGTAGAAAAGGGGAAGTGAGGCTACAAGGTAGCCTCTATCTAGGATGGCACAGTGCACCTAACTTGTCATCTTATAGCTGGCAATCTTGTCAGAAATAAATGTCCCACACAGGTCACAGGGTTCGTAGTCGACCTCATAGGAAAGTGCGTGGAAGGTATGTAAATGAACTGGGCGAGTTACCTCGTCAACGAGCTCCAGAAGGACTGCCGCGAAGCACAGGATCAGGGATATGAATTCCATTTCAGTTGTTTACTGATATTGATCTCATTTGTCGCTTAGTAGATGCCGGTAGGAGCGACATTTCTAGAAGTTGATCCATTAGAGTCGTTGGCTACAAGGTTCTCCACCTTGTGGTATACAAATGACTTTTCAAAGAAGTGGCAGTCGAACACTGTCTTCCATGCATACTACCAACAACTGAAGTGTGCTATTGAGGCATTTACATGAATGACACCGAACACATTGCACTAGTACATGATTCTAGTGAAGTTCTGCATAGATCGACACTTTATTTATATCACTGCGCGTAGGGATGAAAGCAAGGAGGAGTTGCAATCCTATTATAAACTGACCGACGAAGATATGGAGGAGATCACCAAAGAATGGCCGACAGAGTTCCTTGTACCAGTTGATGATGCAGAACTCTCCGACCTCGACATCATTGGAAGCCCCTTGGTCACCTGGGTCGAGCATGTTAGGCAGAGCAACGTGAAGAAAAATAAGAAAAAGGAGGAAGTGCAGAACATAGAGACCAATGAGGAGGACACCGCCTCGGAGGACAGTGGGCTTGAATCACCCATAGGAGGAGGGGATGAAGTAAATCAAGAGAGAGGAGGGGAAGAAGAAGAAAAGCAAGGAAAAGGAGAAGTTACACCGCTGAAGGATCCCCTTACCGAGGCCAAAACATTGAAGAAAAGGAAGGTTTCTCCACAGAAACCCTCAACAAGAAAGAAGACGTGCGCCAATAAGCCCAAGATGAAGTCCATGCTCACATAAGACAATGTCGATCTAATCATCGCAGTCGTGGAGGATGATTTAGAGAATATCTTGCAGCGATATGGAGCAAAGCAGGAGAAACTGTATGAAATAATAGAGAAGGAGATAAAGGAGATACAACAATCCATCCATTCGAGCCACGCAGTACCTACTGCACCTTCGTCCAAGATTACAGAATTGGGGGACGAGCCCGCCCAATTACGAAAACTAGCAGAGGCAATAGAGGCTCGGCTTCAGCGAGTCCAAGAAGAAAATGAACATGCTACATAATCTTTGAAGCAAGAAAAGGAGGAGGTCGTGGAGCAACTTCAAGTTGTGCAGTCCTATGTAACTGCCTACGAGAAGGAGAAAGATGAAATTTGGGCGATGCTCGAGTAGAAAAATGCGAAGACATAGGAAGAAAAAGACCAGTTGCTTGCAGAGTAGACTGAGGTCAAAGAAGCGGTGACTAAATCACTTCGCTCTGTGTCGGGCTTGGCACAGGAGGAACCAGAGTCAGTCAAGATGCAAGTGGGGAAGCTCGCCGAAGCCATTCAACAACTTCAAGCACAAATAACGAAGTTAGAGCTCCAAGTAGTGTCGAGCACTCCGCAAGAAGTGTGCGACCAAAGGGAGGAAGCAGATAAGAGCACAGTTGGAAGGATCAAGACCCTTGCCTTAGAATGTAAGCAGTTGAGTGATTGAAGTGTGCAGACCTATGAACGCCTCGCAGAAGATACAGAGATGAGGAAACTGGAAGCACAACTCCAGGAGGTGCAACAACAGGCATCCACCGTGAAAGTGCAAATGAATCTACTCACTACGGTCGAGCGAATGAATATATCACATGAGAAATGAGTAGTCAAACAATAGATTACTTCCATCTAGATTAGAATCATGGAAGTTACACAGAGATTACAGCCGGTGCAGGATGAAGCCTACATAATTTTTGAAGAGATTGAAGGACAAGGATCGCAGCTGGACCAGATGGTTATGATAGTGGACCAATGCCTGGAAGGGCCTGTTACAGAGCAACTGATTCAGGAGTTCATCGAGCAGGAGGATTTGGCGAAGTGACAAGTCGAGGCAGCTTGAGCTAAGCTCGAGGATTTTGAAGGAGCGTTGCCTAGATCTGAGTGACTCGGTATGAGTCACATGTGAGTGTTGGGGGCTTGTTGGACCTTGAACAAGTTTTGAGGAAATATTGGTAGTGTTTGAACACTTTTAGGACTTCAACGGGATGGACGAAGATGGAGCACCTAGGCAGAGTGAAGATCGCGGGATATCACTCATTTTGCAGACTGGAGGACCAAACAAAGGGTTTACTAGGGTTTATGTAATGGGTTATGGGATGTCGGCCCATGGGTTTACCCATGCTTAGGCCTTTTTGTAAATGTATAAATAAGTAGCTAAGCGATGTAAGAGTAGTTGGTTTATGATAGTGGGCTATGTGCACCATATGTTGTAAGTAGTAATGTTGGCTTAGTGCAAGAGGTTGTAAGTTGCTTTGTGTAGACAGACTATGTAAAGTAGGGCTCCGTGCCTTGATATGATTTTGGGAAGGAGGATCTAGCATGCTGCGCGCAGATCTCCTGTCCTCTGCGAAGTTTGGCTCTATGGATTTGTGCACATGAGCAGATGAATGTAAGAAGATTGAAGACTAATAAAGAAGAATAAGTTGTTGGTGGACGTAGCCCCACACTGGGGTGAACCACATATATCCTGTGTCTTGATGTGCTTTGTGCGATGTGAATTATATTGTTTATCTACTTAGTACTGTTGTTGTTATGCATGATGAATGCATATAATGTTGTTTCTTAGTGCTTATTTGTAGTAAAGATAAATGAATGCTAGATCTAAACTAATTCTATGTGCTAAGTGATTGTAAGAGCTTGATCTTGATTGATACTGCACTGATCTATAATAAGCGTTAATCTGCACTGTGAAGGAGACTCATGAACTAATTCATATTGTTTTCTAAGTGCTTTGTTGAGTGTTGTAATCACAGATCTGTGTCCCAGCTTGGTTGTAGACACCTGAGTCCTGCAACCCCCCCTGCTTCTACCTCGGGTGAGATTTCATTTGCTTTGCAGGTGTTGCCGAAAGGGCCGATAGTTAGGGTTTTGTTGGTGCAATGTTAAAGTGTTGAACCCTGGGTTTTCCCTTGTGCCAACATTAGGATTCTTATGGAGTAAAAATTATGCAAAGATAACTAAGTCAAAATCCTTAGAGTGTTAACAATTTAGGGCTCTAGGGTTTCACTAGTCACTAGATCAATTAAATGAAAAGATTGGAAAATAGAATGCAAGAAAGTAGCAATTTAAGTTCCTTACTTCAAGAATTAAGTATACCATGTAATTTCATAATCTTGTATGAACAAATAAAACCATACACAAACCATTCAATAGATGACAAAAAATGCAGATTTTACTTACTTGCACCAAGAATAATCATGAGAATACCACGCAAGATCACCATAAAAACTTCCAAGATTGATCCAAGTTGCAAAAAATAGCCTTATACAAGAGTGTGCCTCCCAATTTCAGCCAATATCCCTCACTAGGGCGCAAATTTCAGACCTCTTGTCTTGTATGACAAGTTGTTATGTGAAAATGAGAGTACTTTATGCTTATTTATACAAAATTTTGACCTTTTATTTATTTTAGGTCAAAAATAAGGCCGACTTGGCCAATTTACAATAAAATTCAATTTTGACATAATAAAAATTAATTTGTATCTAGAAACACCTCCAAGGGTGACGTCATGCCCCTCTAGGGTGAGGTTGAGCCCTATAAGTGGAATGTTGAGCTAGAAATGTGGGGCACTTGGCCTCCAGAAGCCCTAGATGATTCCCACATGAGCCACCAGGCTCATAAATTCCTCCAAACTAGAAACCTAGCTCTGGATGACGTCTAGGGCTATGATGGTGACGTCCATGGCCTTCAAGGCATAACATCCATGTGGGAAGAGCAATGTCCCCTTGGGTCTAGGTCTGTCAGGGTTCCTTCAAAGGCAACATCCTTCTTTCTGCTAGTACAAGTCTTCAATTTCTTCTTACCCTTGGCTGAGGTTTAACCATCCATATGTGGGATTTAAGCCCCATGAAGGTCTGAGCTAATGATTCCCTAATGTGTACCTATCCACTAGGAAAGGTCCTGCAACAACAACAAGTATGCCCTCCAGGGGTTCATAGGTCACATGGATCATAGCATTCACATCCAATAATTAAATTACCCAAACATGTGCATCAAACCCCCCTTAGCCTAAACAAATGCTCAAAGACATTATGCAATTTGACAAGTTAGGTTTGGAAAAGGTCTCAGGGTGTCCTATCAGGCTAACCTCTCTTAATTTTGGGGTGTTTCCCAGGTGGGATCTATTCCAAGTCATGTAAGCATGTGCAGTGGCACGGGGTAGATGTTTGGGCATGGGGTGAATGTAATAACAAGGAAATGTAAAGTCTTACCCGTGGGTTCCTTTGTAGAAGGTGAGCTGCACCTTGTCATAAATGTAATTATTTCCTAGCTCATTCATTGCCTTTTATTCTTAGCTTTATTTATTTTGATCTTTTTCTCTTGTGCTTCAAGGGAATAGTTGAGGGCCATTGTCTTGGCTTGATGACCAAAGGTGACAATGCTATCCACAAACATTTCACGGAAATGAGAAGGTTGGCTCATGATGAGACCCCCTTTCTCTAGGCTATGCCACCAAGAGCCACTACCCTGTTTTGGTGACCAGATAAATGCTAATGTCATACCGCTACATGCCCATGGTCATAATAGGTCGACTCGTGATGAGACCCCCTATCCATCAACTAATACCTTGAGTGTTTATATGATCTTATGGGTCCCTTTTTCTTACTGAGAATATTTTCACTACTTTCTCAGGGATCCCTGGGTGAAGCATCTTGAAGGTTTCAACATTTGATTTTAACTCTTGCTAGCTACTTTTACCCTTTAGGATTTTAGCCCCTTCTTCCCACGAGGTAAGGTACAAACCTTTCCTGGTGTAGCCAATCCTAATGCCCAAACAAGGATAAGGGAGATGAGAGGAATAAATATGGAAAGTGGTAAGTATGGAGGGAACAAATGATGAACTTTCACAAACCCACCCATTGGCAATCCATCCTAAGGGGAAATCAACTTATTAGGGCACCATGTCACCCTTCCAGGTATCAACGAGGAAAATAGCATAATTTCCAAGAAAACGTCATGAAATGAAGAAATATTCAATACAACATATTCAATTGCTTCAAAAATTGGAGTGATACATACCATGATACCCAGACTCATTACCTCGTGGAGAAAGACCCACCTTTACTCCAGGACCAGGCTCTGGGGATGGATACTGTTGCTGGTGATAAGTGGACTATATTGATGAAAAGAGGGGCCCTCCAGGGCCATGCCCAAGTCATCTGGCTCTCGGTACTCCATGTCTAGGACCCATGGGCCTCGAGACATGATCTCTTTAGTTATCCCTAGGCTAGGGGATAACATCTGGCTCCAACTTGGGGACATGTGCTCACAGTAGAGCACACGAGAACCTCAACATCTCTAGTATGACCCATGCTTTCTAAATCTCAACATAAGATATAAGTAATCCCTAGGGTGGTGATATCACCCCTTGTTCATATATGATATAATAAACAAATAAAAGCATCTCTATTCTAGCATATGATCATGAGCATACATATATACATAATGAATCAAGACAATATGAAAATTGCAACTACAACTATGCTATAATGATATGCAATGGTATGTACAATGGATGCAAATGACTACCTACTCCTACTTAACTGTTGGTTGAATGCTAGGTGTAGTCATATAACCAGTGAAACCATCCTAGTAATGCCTCATAATACCTGCCTCTGTGTTTCATCATAAACCAAAAAAAGGACATGTTAAGCACAAAAATAACATGAGTTAGAGCATGTATCATATCATAGGAAATCCTAAAGTCTAGTTCATGGAGGCGGGCGGGAGGGAAAAAATTATGCTAAGTTACACTTCTAGGAAAGTGCTCAATCCATCTCAAAAAAGGACCGTGAAAAAAAAAAGGATTGAAAGACTGACTCAAAGAGTCTAAAGGTTGGATGCCTTAGACGTCATCACATCCCGAGGTCTGGGAAGGGACTAGCAAGAACCTAGAGGTTGACTGAAAACTTCTCAGGGGAAGGTTGGAATACCAAGATGGCAAATTTATTCTTAAGGCATTCAACCTACCCTTGAATTCTAAAAGAAATATTTTCCATGGAGAAAAATTAAGATAAGGGACACGTTTCCCAACTACACCCTTAGTGACAACGAGTTAAAGTAATCGAAGGAGGCTGGAAAACCTTGTCACAAGTACCCTGCTTCAAGCAAGCAATGTCCTCACCCTTATCAATATCTGAGCACAACAGTGGTTGATAGTATTATTCATGGAATAAATCCAAGTGCTCAAAGGAATATTCATCAAAATCCTCAAGGTATGACAAAAAATTGTCAGGAGAACATAGAAATAGGTCACCCTTGGGTGCTTGGAAAACATCTGCAATGAAATCATCTCCTTGTTGCCAAATGTCAAAATTAGTAGTAGCCTCATATGGTAGTAGTAAAGGCAACATTTGGAAATGACCCTCAATGTAGTAAATGATATCCCCATCATACCCAATCACATCCCATTTACGTTTCCAAACGTGTATGAACTCATCAATATTATCAACCATGGAATTACCTTTATCGTAACATGAAGGGATTACAACATCTAAGGGCTCCTCTAACCATTCTTCACTTTCCAAATCACAAAATAAAGCATCTTCAAAATATTGGAAAGGGAAATAACTTACCGTATTCACTTCTTGTTGTGAAGGAGCGTCGAAGACTTGGATGACTTCATCAAATGAAAGAGCAAGCATCAGTGCTTCATCCTCATGACTTTCCCCTACATCTTTAACTTCCTAATACAAAGGGTCTAACTTGTCCAAGGATTCCATTTCTTCTTCACATTTTGAATGATAGAATAAGGTATCGTAAAAAACCTGAAAAGGAAAATGACTAACCTCATCCTCTTATTTTTTTGTAGGAGGAATAAGATCTCGGATGGCTTCATCAGGGGGATGAGCATGCATTAATAATTCATCATAATGTTTGATATGTTCAGGCTCTCGCTCTTCAACCAGGTCTTCATTATCCTCGGTAGAAGCATGAGTAAATTCTTGCTCTTCCTGATGGGATTGGAAACCTTTATTAGGATCCCTCTCCTCAAACTTTTGTTGGTCGATGAATTGTTCCCTTATTTCCTGGAATTTACTAACAAAGATCCCAAGGGAAACTAATCTCTTTAGACTAAGAGTATCTGGGGTATCTTTGGGGTCATCAACTTTGATTTCTAGAGTAAAGAGGTGTTCTCCCTTGAACAAGGAGATATTTGCGTCGATTTGTATAGCCATGTGATAAGCTTATTGGATTGTTCTTGGCCCTTTTTTACTGAGGATAAACCCTAATTTCACCAAGAGTGCATTCATATAGAGGTAAATGATGTACTTGTCTTCAGGACTATGGCTTCTAGGAATTTTTTGTAGCAAATTCTCAAACCTGGTATGGAATTCTTTGACAGTCTCATTTTTCGTTTGTTTGATGTACTCAAGTATTTTTATTAGCATGTGGATATATTCTAATTTAATACCCCATTTCTCAAGAAAGGTTTCTTCTAACTGGTCCATAGATGTGATGCTAGCATCAGGGAGATCATCATACCATTTCCTAGCATTTCCATGAAGAGTGGCAAAGAAAGGTTTCATTGCCAAATCTTCAACATCATCACTAATAGGGTGGAGTTGAAAGAAAGCCCAAAAATTACCCATGTGATATTCAGACCTAACCCCATCATTACCAATGAATTTAGGGATCTACTTTTCATACCTCGGAGGCATTTGTCGAGGGTAACCCATAATTTCACTCATATCCAAGGGCTTAAAATTACCCGGGTCCCATTGAGAAGCGATGGTTGGATTTATCATTAGTGGAGTCGCCGGATAATCCTTCTAGGGATTATCAAAGGTAAAAGAAGGAATCATCCTCAGTGGAGTTTCCAAGTAAGCTTTGAAAAGTGAAAGGCTTTGAGAAAAAGGCTTACCAAAAATTTGTCATTCGAGGAAAATTGACTTAATGTTCCCCGACAACGACGCCAAAAATGTTATCGCACAATCTGTACTTTCCCAAAGCCCAAGGAAAGTAAGGGAGATTGTCATAACAAAATGATATCCTATCACTGTCACCTTAATAGGAAATCCCTAGTTTTTAGGGATAGGCAAGGTCTACCCTAGGGGAGGCATCCTCGATAACCTAAAGGGCTGAAAAATTAGGGTTATGTTCAAGATGTATTACCCCCCTCTCACTAGTTACCAAAGCCACTAAATCTGTGTCTAAAAAATGAGGTTAATGAAGTGCTTGATGTACCTGCCTAGAACAAGACAATATAACATGCATATACAATAATTCCAAGTACAAATACGATAATAATACCTCAGTAGACAATAGAAAGTGACAATAAGTGCTAGCCGATATGAAATTGCAGCAGTTAATAAGTTTACAACAACAATTGATAAAATGTAACAGCTGTAACAAATACTCCTCAGAAAAGATTGAAAAGATAACATTGACTATGTAGAATGATAATAACTTGTCACAAGCAATTTCTGAAATGATTAGCTAGCAATTAATGTCGAGCATGCAGAAAATTTGTTGCAATTAGATGGTTGTAGCAAACATTTATAACAACAACAAATACGTTAGTGATCTAGGCTAAACTAGGGTTAGAGATAGTTAGTAAAAGCTTAGGAGAAAAGTGTTTGAGTGTTTGATCAATCCTTCAACAAGAGAGAGACAAAAACTAGTGCCTTCTAGGGCTTATGGAGTCAAAGTGGACGACTTCTTCTAAGGCTGCAAATCAATTTATGATAATGCACAAAAGTATAAGAGGGAAAATGCATAGGAGAAGTAGTAACTTAAGTCCCCCTATGCATTGACCTCAAGAGACAAAATGCTAGGGTGTAGGAAATTCTAGGCCCTATCACCTTGCTCTCCTTAGGCTTCTTATGGAGTAAAACTAATGAAAAAATAACTAAGTTAAAATCCTTAGAGTGCTAGCAATTTAGGGCTCTAGGGTTTCACTAGTCACTAGATCAATTCAATGAAATGCTTGGAAAATAGAAATTAAGAAAGTAGCAATTTAAGTTCATTACTTCAAGCATTAAGTATACCATGCAATTTCATAATCTTGTATGAGAAAATAAAACCATACACAAACCATTCAATAGATGACAAAAAATGTAGATTTTACTTACTTTCACAAAGAATAATCATGAGAATACCATGCAACATCACCATAAAAACTTCCGAGATTGATCCAAGTTGCAAAAAATAGCCTTATACAAGAGTGCACCTCACAATTTTAGCCAATATCCCTCACTAGGGAGAAAATTTCAGACCTCTTGTCTTGTATGACAAGTTGTTATGTGAAAATGAGAGTACTTTATGCTTATTTATACAAAATTTTGACCTTTAATTTATTTTAGGTAAAAAATAAGGCTGACCTGGCCAATTTACAATAAAATTCAATTTTAACATAATAAAAATTAATTTGTATCTAGAAACACCTCCAAGGGTGATGTCATGCCCCTCTAGGGTAAGGTTGATCCCTAAAAGTGGAACGTTGAGCTAGAAATGTGGGGTGCTTGACCTCCAGAAGCCCTAGATGATTCCCACATGTGCCACCAGGCTCATAAATGCCTCCAAACTGGAACCCTAGCTCTGGATGACATCTAGAGCTATGATGGTGATGTCTAGAGCCTTGAAGGGATAACATCCATGTGGGAAGAGCAAGGTCCCTCTGGGTCTAGGTCTGCTAGGGTGCCTTCAAAGGAAACATCCTTCTTTCTCCTGGTACAAGTCTTCAATTTCTTCTTACCCCTGGTTGGGGTTTCAACATTCATTCGTGGGATTTAATCCCCATGAAGGTCTGAGCTAATCATTCCCTCATGTGTACCTGTCCATTGGGAAAGGTTCTGCAACAACAACAAGTACACCCTCTAGGGGTTCATAAGTCACAGGGATCATAGCATGTAAATCACATCCAATAATTAAATTACCCAAACATGTGCATCAAACCCCCCTTAACCCAGAAAAATGCTCAAAGACGTTATGCAATTTGATAAGTTGGGTTTGGAAAAGGTCTCAAGGTGTCCTATTGGGCTAACCTCTCTTAAGTTTGGGGTGTTTCCCAGGTGGGATCTATTCCAAGTCATGTAAGTGTATGAGGTGGCATGGGGTGCATGTAATAACAGGGAAATGTAAATTCTTACCTGTGGGTGCCTTTGTAGAGGGTGATCTACACCTTGTCATAAATGCATTTGTTTCCTATCCCATTCATTGCCTTTTATTATTAGGTTTATTTATTTTGATCTTTTTCTCTTGTACTTCAAGGAAATAGTTGAGGGTCACTATCCTGGCTTGATGACCAAAGGTGACAGAGTTATCCACAAGCATTTCACAGAAATGAGAATGATGGCTTGTGATGAGACCCCCTTTCTTTTGGCTATGCCACCAAGATCCACTACCCTGGTTTGGTGACCAGATAAATGGTAATGTCATACTGCTACATGCCCATGGTCATAATAAGTCAGCTCGTGATGAGACCCCCTATCCATCAATTAACCTTGAGTGTTTATATTATCTTATGGGTCCCCTTTTCTTACTGAGAAGATTTTCACTGTTTTCTCAGGGATCCATGGGTGAAGCATCTTGAAGGTTTCAACATTGGATTTTAACTCTTGCTAGCTACTTTTACCCTCTGGACCTTTAGCCCCTTCTTCCCATGAGGTAAGTTACAAACCTTTCCTAGTGTAGTCAATCCCAATGCCCAAACAAGGATAGGGGATATGAGAGGAATAAAGATGGAAAGTGGTAAGAATGGAGTGAACATGCGATGACCTTTTACATACCCACC
>SNQJ01S0042931.1:77954-89775 GCA_010110895.2 Picea sitchensis | reverse complement strand
CCCGTCAAATGGAGTATAATGTGATCCCGGACTGCGTCAGAAATAGTCCTCTTCGCCTTGTTGTTCCTTTTCCTGAACTCTGCCACCAAGACGGGAGCAATGACAGGAATGGGGGGAACAACCGCCTTGACTATATCCCATAGCTCGAGGTCCTCCAAGACGAAGATCATCCTCGCCTTCCAAGACGACCAATTGCTAGTCCCAGCTATCCTATCCTCAACTCGCATCTGAGATGCTAACATCACTGCCAATCTGCCAATCCCAAACTGATGCTCACTCTGCCAAGGATAACACTGTCTCACTCCTATCCCCACAGGTGTGAAAAGAGACAATGTAATCTGACCTCACTCCCAACAAAATGGGTGTGTCAAGAGGTCACAAAAAAACAGCCTCACTCCTACTACGTAGGTGTGAAAAGAGACTGATCTCAAGGTGTCCAAACTGCCCAAAAATCCTCTGAAAAATTCTGCCCTCTAACAACCACTGAATGAGTCAATGGTTGTCCTCAAAATCTGTCAGAAAGAAGTATATGGCAACCACTCAATATGCTGTCCCAACTATAAAAAAAAAAAAGGCCACCGAAGCTCTGATACCATGTGAAAATTCCAGGTCCTATCAACTCGCCTTCTTGGTCTGTCTTTGACCAAAGGAAGGCTCTAAGTTTCACCGTCTTCTTCTTTAGTTTTCTGTAGTTTTATAACAACCAACAGTTTGAATACTTTCAAGTTGATTTGTTACGATTATGTTCTCAATTTGGGTGCTCTAGCATGTTATTTTTGTCATAAAAATTAGTACATGCAATTCAAATAAACATAACACACCTAATACATCGTTTACAACTGATTATGAACATATCTAAGAACTAATATCATGCATTTGTAGACACAGGTATTTTTGGTCAACATGACCCTGGACAAAACCCCCTTGGGGAAAACCAGTTTGAGATCTATGTGTATATATGAAGAAAGCAAATGAAGGGTTACAGTAAATACAATACAAGATAGAACCTAATACAATAGCAACTCCAACAGAGAAGATATACAAGCTCAAATCCACAGAATGCGCCCCAGAATGGTGCGCCCCTCATGCAAACTGCCAGAACCACTGAATTTGCTCCAACTGCCAACTGTGATGTCAGATTGGAAAACCCCTCGACAGGAATGAAGCTCCAGTAGATGTCCTCACTGCAATCTGATGGCTATATCCTACCAGGAATGAATAAGCCTGCCAAGCTAATGCGCCCCTTTGAAGTATAATAGCTCCAGTAAATAAATGAAGCAAGCTGTTCCAAGCCTCCCACAAGGAATGCTAGTGACCTCCCTCAAAAATCCTCATGCAACTGATCTCATCTCCATAGCTCAAGTGCTCCTCTCACAACAAGCAAAACTCTCCATGAAGAATGTGCCCTCCTTAGACCTTTTGCACCCTCTTAGACCAAAATTAGGAAACCTAGAAATGGATGGTGGAGATTCAATCTGATCAAGGGTTGAGATTTCCCCATGCATCCCTAAATCATAAACCCACTTTTGGGTTAAGTTTTCTAAGTCCACTTATGTCTCCAAATTCACCCCTTTGTGAATTAATAATCACTTTATGCCAAAAGTGACCAAATTTCACTTTAACCAAAGTCAAAGTGAAAATAGATAAAAGTACTAGGTACAAAGTGTCATGTCCTTCCCTCATGTGTTAAGGAGGTCAAAATCACACGGGGAACACCTCCCAAGGTACAAATCTCAACAGACTCTTCATTGAGTTGGGTATGCCCACTCACTTTTATACACTCAGTCTTGTAATTTATGTCTCTTTACAATATTTTATCAAATGGAAAAATCAATATCATATTCCAAATGACGTGGAATTAACTAGTGGCATTTATTTATGACTTGGACAATTTTATGTTGATAATGGAAGTGTATTTAATACCTCTTCCACTTTTATATTGAGTTGGGTCATCACAAACCCACTCTCTCTTATCTCAGTGATGCTTGACTCTTCATTGATTTGGGTATGCCCACTCACTCTTATATTTTCTCTCTCTTGTATTCATGCCTCTTTAGTAAATGGATAAATAAATATAAAAATCCCTTAGATGGTTTGTCACAAACCCACTCTAATTTCTACGAAGATTGTCCTTTTATTGAGTTGGGTATGCCCACTCCTTTTGTACTTTATCATCCTTCTTCATGTCCCCATGCTCATATTTCGGAGGGGTGTTGAAATGATGGTAATCTTTACATGTGGTCATTTATGACTAAGCATCCTCATTAATTTTATTACTCGGATATGGCTTAAGAGCCAACCTAGTCAATAACATTATTTTATATTACTTTAGGTGACCAAGGTCAGCTTAAGCACTTATGTGGGCTCATAACCCCGTAATGGAGGGAGACGTCCCACCTCATGAGTTGTGTATAAATACACAACTCATGCCTCATTTGTAACATCATATTGATTCATCTCATGATTGATTCTTTAGTTGTGTATGATCTACTTTTAATAGTGTCGTTATAAATATAAAGTGTTTTACTTGGTTGGATTAGGGTTTGATGAAGTTTTCATTGTAGATTTATGACTTCAAGAAAAAAGGATGTTGTCATTTGTTTTATTGGACAATAAACCCTTGGGAAAATTTTGACCCCACTTGATGAAATTGTAGTGGCTACGGGTGAGGTTGTTGGTACACCACTCACAAGGATACATATGAGTATGCAAAAGATTATAATTACCCTGATTTAACAAGGCTGGATCAAACCTAAATGCTCAAAGAATACAACAATAATTGGCACAAAGCCTAAGAAAAGATCAAGACCCTAACTATTAATAGCCACAACTAACAAACCCCATACAAGGGAGGAGTATGCCATAAAGATTTGACCCTGACCCTTCATCACAACAATTGCTCAAAGTTGCCACTAGACGACAAACCGATGGACTATACATACATACATACATACATACATACATACATACATATATATATATATATATATATATATGTCATCGAGGAAACTCTCTAGGAAATTCCTCACTTTTCATGAATGGCGTCTGAGGTAAACGCCACTGGAGTACAACATGTACTCCTAACCCAGAGGGACTCTATCAAACTCGAACCCATGACCGCTTGATGATATATACACACACACAGGCCCAAGGGGTTAGCTTAATTGATTGTTGCCAACATTGTTAGACATTTCACTAGTTCCATGCCTAGCAAATGCTTGGTTCAAACCCCATGGATGAGACACATTAGTATGTTGACAAGTTTACTAGGGATACCATCCACGGACATGGAAATACATCTCCTGGAATATATATATAAGAACATGTATTTCCTCCTAAGAGGTCACAAGTTCAAATCCAGATGGGGGTAGGGTATGTATACCTCCATAGACTTTACCAATTAAATCGTTGGGCGGAGAGGGTCCCTTATCCCACAAAAAAGGGGGTCTCATACACCAATTTGTTGTCTGGCTTGGTCGTGACCTTCAAATTAGATTATATATATAAACTCAGAAAACTAGGCACAAGGGTTGAGTATCATATGTTGTTCTTGCATTTAATATAAGGGTTTCTTTACAAAGAATTAGGGTCTTTGTATGATTGGTGAGTGTTATTGATATTTATTTATTAATTAATTTGCTTAACAAGTTAAGGTTAGGTTTCTATTGAAGGTAAATGGAATTCTAATTTATAGCTAGTTTGATGACTTGGAGCTAGTCCTAAACACATCTAGTAAGTGGTATTTTGTTACATTATGGTAGGAAAAGATCCTTGAAGGCTAATAATGATAACTTGTTCTATAGATTAGAAATTAAATTCAAGGATGCACACACAAAAATGAGTGAGAACAAGAATAATATAAACTATTAATTTGAAGGCCCCTTCATGTCCATAAGGTTTCATATGCTTTTAACGATTGGGATGACCTTTACTTTGACTATCTATTGTTTGTACTCTCCACCGTACCCATCGAGTTACCATCCCCTCCATGTATCCTCATGCTAAAGGTAATATCCACCTAGGCAACTATCCATGTTGCTCCATGTTGCCATCAATCTCATATTGAAGGTAGAAACCTGGTATGGATATCATTAACTCCCTTATGCAACCATCTACCCTAAGCATCAATCTATGTAATGTACCTCGTGTCCAAAGGCTTCACTTATTGACTACTATAAAACAATAAATCAAAATGCCAACTCCTCATCAATAACATTACCTTCTTCAACATGAATAATGATATCCTTTTGCCTTTTTTCTTTATCTTCTCAAGAAAACATGTTGCATGAATCCTATAATTCCAGGGAACATTTTCTGGCTTTCTACAATAATAACATACCTTCTCTTTACTTGTATCACATTTATTCTTTCAAAACTTTCCACATTCCTTATTTTTGACAAAGTAAGCCTATGCTTTGATGTCCTCTTCAACAATGTCTACATTCTTTTCCTTTTTGAAAAGGGGTACAATCAAAATTTATAATCACCAAGATAGTAACTAGTTTAGTGGAAAACTATATAGTTGTATCTATGGGTAAACTATTCAACAACACTCATTTTACATCCTCTCCATTTGGTTTTTCTCCTACCATCAATTGTGACATAATTGCTCTTAAGGTATCTATATCACTAAACACATTTTCCCCACTAGGAATCTTGAGCTAGAGAAACTTTTTGGCACTAGCCATCTCGAGATAAGAAAACTATCTATAAAAGTATTTATCCATTTAAAGCTTTTTAACCAAACAATCCATTAAGCTCTTCTTAAATTTCTTTGAATGTTTCCAATAAAGTGATGTATTTCTATATTTGTAATCCCTGATTCAATCATCGACATAACATTATCATTTCTAATTTTCCATTCAACAAGCTTATCCTAGTGTGTGGATTTTTGTATAGAACCTTTTACTATTTCCAACATGTTGTTATGCATTAACCATTCAATTTTTCGACGAAGTCATTGCTTTCCATTTTTACACAATTAAATCTTGAATCATAACATGCCATTATTGAAATAATCCTATCATTTTCTAATTTTCCAATCAACAAGCTTATTGTATTGTGTGGATTTTAGTTTAGAATCTTTTACTATTCCTAACATGTTCTTATGCATTAACCATTAAGATTAACCTTCCAATTTTTAACAAAAGCATTCCTTTTCTCTTTTACACAGTTAAGTCTTAAAACATATCATGTATCTTGTCTTGAATTCTTTAATCTTCAAAATATGTGCATTCTAAGATGCTCACAATCTAGTACTTTGATGCAACCCTTTGTGTTTTTTAGTATTCCCTAATGGATTTGTATCCTTTACTACACCATTGTAGTCTAGTGCTTTAACTAGATGTCAAATTTACTTTAGTTGTTTGACATTAAATTCCTTTGTAATTTCAAGTCTACAACTCAATTTTGGACATGGGTTTGTATTGATTGCATTGTTAGTTCTTTGTAAATGGGTTTGGTTTGTAAATTCTAGACACATTTCATCAAATCTATAGAATATGCAATTTCGAGTTTTGTACAAGTACGTCTTTTCTATAGTTTTGGGAGACACCATTATGTATATGGAAACATTTTTTAATCTACAAAAACAATTATGTACTTATGTGCTCTTGTTGTTTGTATGCTTTTTCCTCTGAAGACAATTATGCAAATGCCTCCTTTCATAATTCATGGGCATCCCACGAACTACTTTTAAAAACAAATGCCTCAATGACTATAAATGAACTTTACAATCCAACATATAAAATAAGAATGAACACTTTTCCAATTTAGCTTGTGATGAATATCAATTCCAAGGTGTGGGGGAGATGAATATTGAGGATGGAGGAGGTGAATTAGGGCTTATGAAGAAGGGTTTTTTGGTTGAAGGGAGAGGGTAGCAATGTAGAGAATGAACCAAGAGTGGCTAGAATTTGTAATGGAATGAGTTAGATAGGACACTTTTGGGGGCTCCTACAAATAAATAGATTAAGGTTCAGATCTTGAAGGGAAGGGTCCAAGTAGCAAACTTGAAGATCTTTTGTCTTCATATAGTTTGGGTCGCAACATGGGAGAAAGTGGTGCACTTCGAACATGAATGGGAAGAGGAAAATTTCTATCCCATTGGAATGGATTATCCACGAAGTTGAAAAATTCAAGTAGACAGCATTGGTTTGTTATTTTAGCATAAGGAAGACAACCCTCATAGTGTTGCTTCCATGTATTGGTTCTCATTTGAATACAAATTTTTTTCATTTTTGTTTGAATCTGTTTCGAGGAGAAATTCTATCTCATCTGGAGGTCCTCAATTTTATAAGGGTTCGTCTCTAGTTTTAAAGCCTCAGATATTGCTTGCAAATCTCATCTTCTATTGTGGGTGCGAATGATGGGCCTTCCTTTGCATTTAAGGAATTTCAAGGGCATTCGAGCTATAAGAGAGGCACTAACTCCTTTAAATATCTAGCACCCAAAACCCTAAATATATAAGGTGTTCAATGGATGTTGGTGCTATTGAGCATTAATGGATGAGTCCTAACCTCCTATTACTTTGGACTACAATGGCTTTGAATAGGAACAATACCTAGATTACGAGGGAATCCATTTAAACATAGTTGTTGTCATTGAGTTGGTCACATTTTTAGAGACTATCCATCCAAACACACTGCAAGCAAGAGAAGGGTGTGCTAGGTGTTATGAAGGATTAGGATGTGGATCCCCTACTGGAGTAGAAGCATATCCCTTAGGGTCGTGCCTAGGTCGAGAGTAATTGTGAGTTTTCTTTGGTGGCAAGTGATGGAATTAAAAGTTTAGATCTAATAGTCGTCGGAAAGTCTAAATAAATACAATGAGGTTGATATCAAATACACAAGGTAATTGTAAAGTTTTAACATACACACTTTATAAAAAATAGTTAGCAATATGTTCAACATTTTAGACCTCAAGAGTATTAACGAAAAATTACCCATGACTAAGCACCTACTTCCAAAGTTGAACAAAGAATTAATATATTTTTATTTTTTGAAGTAGACTTTCATTTTATTTCTTTCATGGCACCACTTGGTATAGTCACAACAACCTTTGAAGCTAATAGTGGTGAGACTAGGGATAAGATCCTAAATGTAGTTAGCTTGGAAGACTACCATAGCTCACCAAGTTTGGAGTGTATAAGGATGGACCTTGAAGGCGTTTGATGCTTGAAACCACTTTGTTGCTAGATCACATACTAGTGTAAAACAATATTTATAAATATAAGCACGATGTATCCTAAAAAACATAAATAATGTTATAAATATTTTATTTAGATGTTGTATCAATAATGATATGGTACATGAATAACAACATACATTTATCACAGACTTAATGCAAAAGTGTTCTTGCACATACAAAACCAAATTGGATAAGCTCTAACTCTGCTAGATATTTTTGAAGTTGCTTTACATCCTGCAAGATAATAAAAAACAAGGTAAACAATATGCTATATGCTAATCAATTTTGCAATTCAAAACAATTGACAAATGGATTGAGAAATTAGTTGAAAACAAGTACACTAGAAAGGACAAAAAATAACTTACCATTTTTAAATTTTGGGCTTCTTCATTTGAAATTGTTAGGCTTTTTTGGTTCCATAGGTTTAGTCCACCAAGGCCACCTCGTGTTTTCCCTAACTCTGTGTCACCTTCCAAATTAAATATCTTCTTCTTGAAGTATTGAGTTGCCGAACTAAACCAATGGAGTGAGTCAAATTGGGTTTCTTGTCCAAGCACCTAGATAAAGGCATTCATTGTTAAAACATTCAACTTTACAAGCTCGAAACAAATTTACAACAAAATAAAATCACATAGCATTCTTTGTTAACAAGACATATCTTAATTAGAATGAAGAGATTTTCATAACTTATTCCATTGAAAAAGAAAATAACTAGTTTTCTTTCTATGAGTTGTTATTACTCTCAACCTATATGATCTCTAAGAAGTTACTATATGTAACTTAAATCCAACAAGAAGTTCAAGCACAAAGTTGAAACACAATCTAAGATCATATTTAAAACAATAATTAGGATAGTAAAATTATATGAACATGTTAACCAAGAGGCTTACAAATTGTGTTTCCATGACCAAAGTGTGCTCCTTGCAAACATTTTTATCATAGATAATTCATAGATACTCCTGCATTAATAAACCTTTAAAGCACGGGTAGCACGAAAGGGTGACATAAGGAAGAAAATGTGGAAAAGCAATAAAAAAACACGATGACACAACTTACAATTTTGGTGCAAAGGAAGGAAGCATGCAAAGGATGGCACTATCAAGGAGTTTGTTGATGATCGAGTGAAAAAGTCGACTTAAAGTAGTTGAAGAGAAGTGCACAAGGAAGAGTGTGAGGATGAGTGTGCATGGGGAGTGCCAAAAAGACAACACAATAGATACAAGGAGAAGCATATTGGAGGCATATGAAATGGTGTGACAAAAGATGAAGTTGAAGAGTTAGAAATGTAGATGAAGAGATATAATGGAAGTTGAGAAGTCAACTATAGGAATAAATAGCATGATAGACCTTAGAAATGGGTTTGCCAATATAATTAGGGAGTTTGCTAGTGATTGTAGCCAAGTTAATTGCCAAAAGCTTGAAGTTTGCAATCTATAATCTATGTATTTTGAACACTCAAAAAATGAGTAAACTACTTAAATACTATTATTGTAATCTGGTTATGTGAGGAAATGCATATTTCATTATGTCAGCGCTATTTCTAGGGAACCATAGAATTGTAAGTCATAAGATAAAGGTGAGAATTGGGCACATCATGACCTCAATTGCCTCATTTGGTATTAGAACAAGTTTGAGTTCTGGGGGTGAGAGATCAAAGCAAGAGGAAATTCATATAGAAATGATAGAAAAAGCATAAGAAATGGCAAGAAAAGGAAATACAATGACAATGAACAAATAATTATGTGTTAAGAAGAATAGAGGAGTTGGAGGATAGGCAACGAACTAGAGAAGTTGTAGATAGAGGTGCAAAACAAGAGGAATAAGAAGAAGAGGAAGTGGAAGAAGGTGACGTTGAAGAGAAAATAGTGAGATTGATGAAGAACGAGAAATCTAGAAAGATAGAAGTTCCTATTATGGAGGAATCTTGAAAGCATAAGCATTGTTACATTAGATGAGTGTGATTGAATTGGAAGGGTGAAGAGCCTTAGAGCTTGAAGTTTCTCACTGTGAAGTTGAAGGGACATACTACCATATGGTGGAATTTTATGCAATGAAAGCAAATTCAAAAGAGTAAAGAGAAGATAAGACCTAGGAGCAAGATGGCCATGAAGCTGAGAGAAGCTTTTTCCAACAGAATATAAGAATAAGGTCAAGAAATTGCACAACTTGAGACAAAAGGAGCATAGTGTGAGAGAGTACACAAAATACATTCTTTTATGGAAATAATTTGACTACAATTATTACTATATTCAAAGCGATGCATAGTTCTAGTTCTCAAATTCCCATGGATTGTATTGGAAACATAGTATGCTCAAAACTTCTTGGAAATAGATAGAGGAATAGAGAAATGATACAAGAAATATGGTATATTACAATGCCCTTCCAATATGGTAAAATGTTTGCATGAGAGTTATGAAGAAAAATCTATGAGGCTGCCAAGACAAGCTATCTTTGACCTGAAACTTGGCTCTAAGTTCAATCTTCAAACTGTCCTTTGCTACTGTTTTAGAACATCAAACAATTTTGTACTTTTCTACTCATAAATTTTAATTGGTTAAGTGTTTTTTTTCAGGTGCCCTCGCAAGTGTTTTCGGACCGGTGGTTAGCACATGCAATATAACTCAAAACAAGTAACACTCCTCTAGATCTTCACAACACTGACAAGCTGATCTACACTCTAAGCATGCATGTATTTTTGGTCAACATGACCATGGATAAAACCCCCACGGGGAAAACCGGTTTGGAATGAAAGTATATATAATGGTGATCTCAAATAGTGAATAGAACAAGGAATACAATACAATAGAACTTGGTATGATAGCAAGCTCCTCTCAAGCTTGTAGCACAGGTTCCAAGAAGAATGCACCTAGGAAAGTGTGCCCTCCCTCCTTGTTTCTCTATCCAATGAAATGAAGTGCCCTAGCTCCTCCTTGGCCCAATGAAGAATCCCTTGCACACAAACAACTTGTTGTGTGCCTCCTCCACCATGAACCAGACAAATCTGAAATAGGACAAATCCTCCCACTGCTAGATAGGTGTGCGCCCTCCTCCAAGCAATAGCTCTCACTAACAAATAATGAGGGTCTAAGCATCCATAGCTCCTCCATGGATGGAGGCGCCCAAGCTTCCCTCAAACAATGCTTCCATTCCCATCTCCATTACTCCTCTCAAACTCTCCAAGTGAACAAATGAGTGAATGAGCCTCCTTAGGCCCTATGCGCCCCTCTTGAACCATCCATAAGGAAACCTAAGCTTGGATGGCTAGGATCAGTCCAAGCCATCTCTAATCCATGGTTGAGATCTCACCAAAAGTATTTCAACTCAAAACACACTTTGGGTTAAGTTTACTAAGTTCACTTTATGTCCCCTCATTCACCCACTTAGTGAATACTTAGACACTTTTGCCTTAAGTGACAAAATTCCAACTTTTTGACTTAAGTGAAGTCAAAGTGGAATTAGACATAAAGTACAAGGTACATAGTCCCAATGTATTTCCCATTTGTGGTTCGAGACCCAAAACCACAAGGGGACCACTTCCCAAGGTACACCAAAACTCAACACTCCCTCTTACCGAGGAAAGAGTTTCTCACCAAGCCCATCTTGTCTCTGAAGTAGACATGGTTTCCCCTTGACAGGGCCTTGGTGAGAATATCTGCAACCTTCTCATCTATCAGAATATACTAAAGCTGTACTGCCCCTCGCTGAACCCAATATCTGATGAAGTGGTATATGATCTCTATATGCTTCGACCTGTCATGGAATACTGGATTCTCAGAGAGTTTGATACAACTCTGATTATCACAGTGAATGATAGTCAGAGGCAAATCCTGACCAAATAATCCTTCCAACAACTTACGAAGCCAAATGGCCTTGCAATTGACCTGATTGGCCGCCATATACTCTGCCTCGGCTGAACTCAAAGCAACTGACTTATGTTTCCAGCTGTACCAGGAAACACTTCCTGACCCCAACCCAAAACAACACCCTAAGGTGCTCTTCCTGTCAATAGCATATCATGCCCAGTCTAAGTCTGTGCAACCAACCAAACTCACTCCATCCTCTTCGACATAGTCCAGGCCATAATCCACTGAACCTGCAATGTACCTCAAAACATGTTTTTCCCCAATCCAATGAACACTCCTCGGCTCCACCATGTACCCACTGAGAGTGTTCATGACAAAACAAATATCTAGTTGAGTCTTGACTAGATACATCAACGATCTGATCAACTATCTATATCCTATAACATCCACCAACTGAGAATCTGAAGCACTAAGCTTCTTCCAGTTGGCGACCATGGGTGTCGACATAGGCCTGCAGTCCTCCATCTAAAACCTGCTCAAAATGTCTGCAACATACTTCCCCTGTACCAAGAAGATGTGACCCTCCTCCTGCCATACATCCATGCCCATAAAATAATGCATCAACCCGATGTCACTCATCTCAAACTCTGATGCAAGAACCCACTTGCACTCAACTATGAGATGCTCCGCTCCCGCGATGAACAAATCATCCACATATAACATGAGAATGAGTGTGTCCTCACCTCTAATGATGTAATAAAGGTTAGGATCAACATCGCTCTTCTCAAATCCCATCTGAAGCAAATATGAGTCAATGCACGAATACCAAG
>SNQJ01S0042931.1:23380-34005 GCA_010110895.2 Picea sitchensis | reverse complement strand
GTTCCAGTCAAGGTGACAGTGTGGACTGTGAACCTAGGCATTGTGCCTCCAAGGACACACTAAGGGAGTTGGACTTTGCTCACGTTTGCAAGTGTGTATTAGGATGGCAACGGGGCCAATCAACCCTCCATCAAGACAGAAGGTGTACATCCTAGTGTGCACTGAATATGTGACCAAATGGGTTGAGGCTAAGGCCCAGCCAAAGTCTACTGAGCAAGCAGTCGCTGACTTCTTATACAAGGAAATTTTTGTTCGCTTCAGAATCCCCCGAGAAATTGTTACCAACCAAGGAACCCAATTCACTTCTAAGCTTATCCGGTCCATTACCAAGCAATTGAAGATCAAACACCGGATGTCTACTCCATACCGCCCACAAGAAAATGGACAAGTGGAGGCCACCAACAAAGTACCAGAGGCCATTTTGACCAAAACAATCCAGTAACATTACAAATACTAGATTGGCATGCTTCCAAAGGATCTTTGGGCTTACCGAACCACCTGGAGGAACACTATGATGTTCACCCTTATGAGCTTGCGTATGGAAAACATGTGGTTCTTTCTATAGAATTTGAGATCAAGACATTAGGAACCACATTGCAAGTGGGCTTGGATCTCTTAGAGGCCCAACAACATTGGCTCGACCAACTTAATGAACTTAAGTCGCCTTGCAACAGACTGCTCTAGTCCAACAACAAAGAGCCAAGTGGCACGATGGATTCATCAACGAGAAGAAGTTTAAAGAGAGAGATTGGGCCCTTCTGTTTGATTCAAAGAATAAAGATTTCAAGGGTAAGTTCTACACTCGAAGATTAGGGCCATGCGAAATTGACAATGTTTATGACAATGGCTCCATTAAGTTTCTCATCATTGATGAAGAAACGACTCCATTTATGGCCAATGGTCATTGGTTAAGGCTATACTAGAAGCCCAAATCCAGAGGAATTTATTCAAGATTTAGTCAAGAAAGGAGACTTGGAAGTTGTATGTAAGGTGGCTACCCCATCCGCAACCACAACTTCTTCATCCCTTTTCCAGTTCCAATTTAAAAAGAAAAAAAGTGAAGAAAGGAAGAAAAAAGGAAAAAGAAAAAAATATAATAAAGATATGGTAGAGAAAACCTATTTCCAGGCTCTACCAACATTGGTGATATTAGAAAACCAGTTCTTGGTTGATACCACCAAGCATAAAAAAAAATTAGTTGTGAAAACTTCCTTAGAGGTGCAACTAGATAGACCTTTGTTTGAAAACCGGTGTTTAGGTAGGCAAAGTCTGAGAAAAAGGAAAAAAAAAAAGAGAAAAAGAGATCTATCAACTTTCCAGGGATAACCTCCATCATTGTTACAAATGCAAGAGATGCTCCCCTGTGCCAATTTCCATATGAACATTAGGACTATCCGACAAAGATTTCATTTTGTGTTTTTAGGACAATATTGGGTTTCTTTTCCGAGTGTGATGTTTTACGCAACATTTTGAACATTCTAAGATCTCTAAGATGAGGAAGAAGTAAATGTTTTTGTACTTTTCCATGTTATCTTTTTTGCACTGGCTTCATGATATGTGCCCTTTGCAGGAACAAGATGACAAGCATCTTCACTTGAGTGGCTAAAAGTATTTCGTAGGAAGATTCAAGACTGATCTCCCTCCATTCTTCAATCATCAGCTGCAGTAAGGAGATCCATCGACGCCAGCATGGTATCCATACTTTTGGTTTCCCTACAACAAGTCCAGGTTGTCTCTAACTCACTCTTAAATTTTTCATGCATAGAACTTAAAGGATTAATGGTCATACCTAGTACCAAAGAGCTACCTCTTGAATTTTTTATCTAAGGTAATGACTAAATTCAGAAGGCCTATATACTTGAGACAATGGTCAGAATCCAATTATGCCATTCAATGGCATAATGCAAAGGTCTCATTTCATTCAATAACATAATACCTTAAGATTTCAAGCAATTTGGTAGCATGATGCTCGAGGTTCATGTAATCATGTCATGTCATTTGGTAGCATGTTTCCCAAAGTTCCATATAATTATATCAAAATAGCATGTCATGTCATTAGGTAGCACGAGACCCAAAGTTTTGAATATATGAAAAGATTGAATTTGTGCATATCAATCCAGCACATGTGCTGAAAGAATTGTCCTGATTACTCCACCATGATCAACTTGTGTTTTGATCGCTCCACCATAATATCATTGCCCTCGTTTCAAGCTCGCACAAGGCCATCCACTCCTCTATTTAATGAAGAACACTTGGTAAATTTGTTTGAGGAAACTATGTCCATAAACGTATGCTGAAGAACACCATCAAAAGACCTCGACCTATTTTTGTGTATTGAATAAGATGGGAGGCTCAATAAATCAGACAGAGCTCGAAGGAATTGACATTATTAGGTCCAACCCTTAGGCTATAGAGTTCTTTGCACACACATGGTGGCTCCCTTTCTTCAAGAAATTTCACAGCTCAAATGCAAAGGTCGCTTTAGAATTTGCCCAGACTTTCAATGGAAATTGAGCTCTGGTGCGACATTTAATGATAATAGTTATTGGAGGGTTCATCAACACAATGATAGGACTTCCCTAATAGGGGGAAAGATGGTCCAAGAATTTAAAATTGCCAGCTAATAGTTGGACCCAATTCTTGGTGAATCCCTCTCCTCTGCTAGATGTTAGGGAGGGAATTCAAAGAGATGCATTGTTATCGCCATGGAAGGAGGTCATCTTCTTCATTCAAAAGTTTATTCTGTGTGAAGGAAGGTTCAATATGGTGTTTTATTACCATATCAGACTTCTGATGCACCTCAAGGATGGTAAGCTTCTCAATATGCCGTTCTTTTTGCTTAAAAGTTTGACTAAAATGGCTACAGCTGTGAGGAAACAAGAAAACCCTGAGTTAGGGATTTACCATCAAGGGTTAATAAAAATGCTAATCACTGCGGAACTGGACCGATTGAGTATTCCATGGGATGTGTTTTCCAGAGGAATTAGAACAAAACCTCGAGCTGGGAAAGGTTTGCTAATGATCGAACCCTGGGTCAGGCAGAGGAACAATCCAAGCCATTCAAGGATCTTCCTTCACCTAAACCATTGTCACCAACACAACATAGTTAATCAACGAATGACACAAGTGAATAATCTAAACCCTTGAGCTTTGTTCCAGAGCTAGAATATGCAGATTCAAGCAAAAAGAGGAAACTTAAGACTAAAACATGTAAGCCTCTCCAAAGTTCCAAGCCATTTCGTTTTTGTAGCCCTAGTTACCAAGCCCTACTTAAAGAAAAGAAGAAATTGAGGTTGTAGAACTGAAGGCTTAAAAAGAAACTTCATAAAAGCAAACCCAAGCCTTCAAATATGGAAGTTTGGTTAGATGCTATTGACTGTGAAGTAGTTGCAGTAACTAGGGCAACAACTTGCTCTTAGAAGTGTATGAAGATAGTTCACAAGGTGATCAACTCTATCCTCGATTACATCATGACCAACACCTACACATTCATTCAATTGAAGTCGGATCTTCGAGAGTGGAGAAACAAGGACGAACTATTCAACCTAGGTATTATTGATAAGGAGAGTCATCGTCAAGTCATTGAAAAGTTGAAACAAGCTTGGTTCTCTATGTACCTTACACAAGAGGAGAAATGGAGAGAAAAAGGCAAAGAGTACAAGGACCAGTTGGCACAAGCTTAGAGTTTGAAGCATTAGACATGCGAATTGGCATTGGAAGCCATCTCTTGTAGAAACCTTTCCAGGGTTTATTCTATATTCCTACATGATCAATGGACTACTTTCATGCTTAGATGATTGACAACAGGGTAGGTACATGAGGTAAGGCAATCTCAACATTTTATTGATATGTTCTTCTCTGTACAAGCTGAGCACCAAGATTTATTATGTGAACTTTACTAGTTCATCTTTCTTCTTCAAGACAACACCTGCAGGAACCCCAATCCCTATATTGGGGATATCTAGCTGTGAGCCTTTTCCTCACACATTCTCAACCACATCAAATGGAAGAAAGCCACTGAATTCTATGTCAGGATCGAGTCATAAGTAAGACTGATGATAAGGGATGAATATCCTTTAACAACTGTAATAATGGATGACTACCAAAGACTAAAGCAAGAACTAGGGGATGTTGTAACTATCAAATACCATCAGAAGTTTGCTACAATAGATTATCAGGAAGTTACAAGAGCACACTCCCTCCAAGCATTATTGGTCTCATGATTTGTGGGACGAACTCCTCCACTGCTTGAGGAACAAAAACCTATTTGGGTTCCCCTATTTCAATCCGACCCTTAATAGGGCATCATTTTATGCTAATACCTTGATGAGACATGGGAAAGATGAATAGGGTTGAGATTCCACTACCCTGTCATTTGGTGTCCTAGCCGCTTTTACAGGGCACCTACAAAGTCGGAAGAGTAGGACGAGCTAACATATTGGACACGGGTCGATAAAACTTTAAGGTACTATGATCCAGGAGAGTTTGGCCACCCAACCTTCAAATAGGGAGATATTCATGTAGGGATACCAGAACAAAAATAACATGGGTTGCATATGTTAAATTTAGAGCTGCTATTAAGTTCTTTTCAATTTACTAGAGAATAATAGCATAAGTAGGATCACTGAAAGAAACACAATCACAAGGTACACANCTCCGGAATCACATAGTTTTGCCGATTTATCCATGCATGCATCAGATCTTTTATCATCTTCTGATCATGGGCATTTTTACGTTATTTGATTGTATTCCAGTACTGATCCATGAGATCTGACTGACGTTTATATTCTATATTTCCAGTAGGCTATTGTATTTCCATGCTTGAACTGTTATTATACATGATATTGGGCAGTTGATGTTCTCTACTTTTGCATGCATCCTTTATATGTTGTTTAAACCTTAAATATGCAACATGCACATGTAATAACCAACATGCACATGCAATAACCCACATGCACATGCAATAGCCATTAAGATCTCAAACATACAATTGAAACGCATCCAAAAACCCTCAGTGTATCAAATCTACAAGACAGAATAGTAGAGCAGTAGCAAATATCTCAATCGGCAGGATCAGGGATATTTCAGATATTCATGTAGGGATACCAGAACAAAAATAACATGGGTTGCATATGTTAAATTTAGAGCTGCTATTAAGTTCTTTTCAATTTACTAGAGAATAATAGCATAAGTAGGATCACTGAAAGAAACACAATCACAAGGTACACAACATTTTATCCTAGGAAACCCTCATGGGGGAGAAAACCTAGCAAAAATTTCCTCAATAATAGATTCTCAATACAATGCCAAGACTTAGACAAAACCACCAAGAATAACCCAAGACTAAGCATGCGCCTCTCTTCTCCTTCTTGTAACTGTAGCTTCCTTAAAAACTTGCGCACTAGATGAGTGACTGAGTGAGTGAATGAATGAGGCACCATCCTCACTTATTTATACTAGATGAGGGGGCGCTAGGGTTATGTCTCTTCGCCAAGCAAGGCCGACTTCTTCCAATAGTGGGTAAAACCACTTTAATAAACCCTAGGGGCTGACTTCTTAAATACCAACATATAAATATGGTTTGACCAATCCACAAAAGGGGATTTGGTCTTATACAAGATCCGACATGATCAATCCACAAAAGGGGATTTGATCTATTAATAATAACTCAATTATAATTAGAATATTCTTCAAAGTTACAATATTTCAACACTCCCCCTTAACAAGAAGGGTATTCTACTGACATAACCCAATACAACATCATCAAGAGAAAGAGAGGGCAGCAACATCATCAACATATGGAACACTAACTGGCATATCTACAAATTATCGAAGTTTTTCTCATCATCAATATCATCATCGTTCACAGCATGGAGCTGTAGTAGTATCATTATCATTGTTCACAACATGAAGCTCGAATAGCATCATCATCATCATTCACAACATGGAGTTGTAATAACATCATCATCGCCGTCGTCAACATGAAGCTGAAACATCAACATCAATAGCATGAAGCTAGAACAACAATGTCACCAACACGAGGCTGGTACAACATCATCAACAACACGAGGCTGGTACAACATCATCAACAACACAAGGCTAAATCAATCAACATCATCAACACGAGGTTGAGACACCAACATCATCAACTCGAGGCTGAGACAACATCATCAACATGAGGTTGAGACAACAACATCATCGACACGAGGCTGAGACAACAACATCATCAACACAAGGTTGAGACAACAACATCATCATCATATGACAACAAAATGAGGCAGGTGCAACAACATTATTTTGTGGTACTCTGATAGACCGTTCTTACCAGACCTTCGAGATCTGCCCAAGAATCATAAGATTCCCTAGGATATAAAATCCTAATGGAGCTACCACATGGTACTCTGATAGACCATCCTTACCGGACCTTCGGGATCTGTCCAGGAATCATAAGATTCCCTAGGATATAAAATCCTAACGAAGCTACCACTACTGACCATAGCTGGGATATACATGCACATGTACTCTGACAAACCGTCCTTATCGGACCTTCCAGATCTGCCCAGGGATGATCACTCCCCTAGGATATAAAATCCTAACTGAACTACATGTTGTTGGTCAGGATACCATAGTATCATCAACATCACTCCCCCTTTCGAAGGAGGTCCTTTCGAACTATACCAAGCTTGTCTCGAAAGTATTCAAACTTTACACGAGACAAAGGCTTGGTCAACACATCTGCAACCTACTCATCTATGCCAACATATTGGAGCTTTACAACTCCCCTCTGCACCATATCACGAATGTAGTGATACTAGATTTCTATGTGCTTCGACTTATCATCGAACACTGGGTTCTCCGTCATCTTTATGCAACTCTGGTTATCACATAGAATCACGGTGGCTTCCATCTCTAGATCAAATAGACTTGTCAACAACTTTCGAAGCCATATGGCTTCACAATTGGCGGAACATGCTGCAATGTATTCTGCTTCTGCAGTGCTGAGAGCAATACTGGATTGCTTCTTGCTCTTCCATGAAGTCATGTCTAACCTCAAACTGAAACAACATCCTGAAGTGCTCTTTCTATCAAAAACACTTCCATCCCAATCTGAATCAGTATAACCAAACACTCTGAATCCATGATCTCCAGTATAACAGAGACCACAATCTAACGTACCTTTAAGGTATCTCATCACATGCTTTGCAGCTACAAGGTGAACAAGTCTGATCTCTACCAGATACTGACTCAAGGTGTTCACAACAAAGCATATATCTGGCCTAGTATTCGTTAGATACATCAACGAACCAATAATCTGTCTGTACAGAGTAACATCAACCAACTCTGATGAAGTATCGACCAGGAGCTTCAACTTTGTTTCCATGGGTGTGTTCATGGATTTACATTCCAACATGTCAAATCTCTTCAGTATTTCAACTGCATACTTCCCGTGGTTAATGAAGATCTTCTTTGGGCTCTGCCAAACTTCAACACCTAAGAAATAATGCATCCGGCCTAGGTCTTTCCTCTCAAATTTTGCAATGAGCTTCTTCTTACAATCTGTGATGAGATTTTCTTCTCCTATTAAGAATAAGTCATCCACATACAGTAGCAATATAACTGGCTCATCATTCAAAACCTTGAAGTAAAGGTTAGAAACAACTTTACTCTTGGTAAAGCCCAAGCTCGTCAGGAAACTATCAATTCTGCCATACCAAGCTCTGGGAGCTTGCTTCAATCCGTACAAAGCTTTCTTCAATATGCCGACATGAGTCTTTCTATCTTCAACTTCAAACCCTTGTGGTTGTTCTATATACACTTCTTCTACAGTAACACCATTTAAGAAGGTTGTTTTCACATCCATCTGGTGTAACTTCCACTTCATCTTGGCTGCAAGAGCTATGATAGTTCTGATAGAAGTGTATGTGGCTGCAAGACCAAACGTCTCTTCATAATCAATGCCTTCCTTTTGAGAAAAGCCACCAGCTACAAATCTTGCTTTATGTTTTTCAATACTTTCGTCTGCAACATGTTTTATCTTGTATATCCATTTGGAAGATACCACATCTTTGTTCTTCGGTCTGAGAACTACTTCCCATACATCATTCTTTATAATGGACTGGTATTCTTCTGTCATGGCATCCACCCATTCTTTCTTTTGAATGGCTTCTTCAAAGCAAGTAGGTTCCTTTTCTATGAGATCACACATCAAAGCCATATAATTGGAGAATGTCTTAGGTCTCTTACTATGTCTCATGGTTCCCTCTGGGGCACCATACTTCTCTCCATCTTGAATAAGTTCTCGCCCAAACTGACTTTCTCTTGTGAGAGAACGTCATCTGGGGAGTTTCTTGAGATTCTATCATATCATGATCTTCTGGAATCTCATCATCAAAAGTAACGGTAACTTCCTTCATTGGTTCTGCAACTCTGGGAGCTACAAGTTCTTCTTCATATACTTCTTCAAGATGACATTTCCTTGATCTTTTGAGTGTTGCATCTTCATCAAAGTTTACATCTCTACCGATCTCAATATGATGGTAACCTGGTATGTAAATTCTGAAGGCCTTAGAGACCTCACAATATCCAACAAATATTCCCTTCTTTCCTTAAGGGTCCAACTTAGTTCTCCTTTCTTTCAGAATGTGTACAAACACTGGAAAACCAAATATTTCAAGATGACTTTCTTCTGGCTTCCTTCCGAAGAACATTTCTTCGAGGGTTTTGAATCCAAGTGCACTATGGAATAATCTGTTTTGGAAATAAATTGTTGTTCTTGTTGCTTCAGCCCATACGTGCATTGGAAGATCTTTATCATGGATCATAGTCTTCACTGCTTCCATTATTATTCTTTCTTTCTTTCTGCTACACCATTTTGTTGAGGATTATAGGGAGTGGCGAGCTCCCTCTTAATCTCGACATCTTTGCAAAAGCTTCCAAATTTATTTGAGGTGTATTCTCCTCCATTATCTGACTTGAGTATCTTGATTTCTCTTTCGAAGAGATTTTCTAGAAGGACTTTGAATTCCTTGAACTTTTTGAGTACCTCATCTTTTGATTTCAGGGAATAAACCCAAGTCTTGCGAGAAAAATCATCTATAAATGACACATAGTATACATACCCACTTAGTGAGATTGATGGCATTGGACCACATACATTTGAATGGATGAGTACAAACCTCTTTCTTCTGGTACATAGAATACATCCTTTATTCTCATCGGAGTTCATGTCATGTGCTTAAGAGCCAAGTATCTTCTCCGGGTATCACAAAACATAATCTTCAATTTCTTCTTTAGTCACCTTCTTGGGTGGCTCATCACCTTTAACTGCATGGGCATGATGTCTTTTGTTATTTCGCTTCTTGAAGGACAATTCTTAGCAATGTGTCCCATCTTATCACAATGATAGCATTGATAAGAGGAGAAGACTTTTTCTTTTCTTTGCCTCTTCTGATATTTCTGGAATCTCCTTGGAGGGTGAGATTCTTTATAGGTGAATCTCCTTGGGGAGTGAGATTATTTATGAAGATGGGTCTCCTTTTGGAAATGAGACCTTTTCTTTCCTCCTTTATTATGAGCAGCTAGGGCTTGATCTTCATCCCTTAATAGTACAGCTTCTCGATTGGCTACTCTTGCTTCTTCTTGAACACATTCTTCCCATAGACTGTCAAATTGGAGTTTCTCCTTTCTTGCACAAATAGTTTGGAAGATGCCATCCCAGGGTCTTGTGAGACCATTAAGAGTTGTCATGATTAGTTCATCTTCATCCAAGTTGTCTCCAATTGCTTCTAACTCTCCTTTGAAATGAGTAACCCTAGAGAAATAGTCATGAATTGTTTCTCCTTTCTGCATCTTTGTATTCTTGAGTTGGGTTCTCAAGTTCATCTTTCGATTAATGTTCTTTCCTTCATACATTCTGGTTAGTGTTGAAATATTGTAACTGCAAAGAGTATTCTATTTATTATTGATGTATTATTCATTAGATCAATCCCTTTTTGTGGATTGATCATGTCGGGTATTGTAAATGACCAAATCCCCTTTTGTGGATTGGTCAAACCCTAGTTGCAATAGTGATCCAGGTTGATATCGATGGCCACCCACCTTTTTCGACTGGCTCAAAACAATTTTCTGGCAAATTTGGCAATTTACTATTTTTAGCAGTATTTAACTTCCAGGGCCATTTTGAGGGTCCAAATGAAGGTTTTTCGAGATCGAAGTTCTCAATGATAGCTGGAGGCATGATTGAGCCCCCAAAATGAATCTCCTCGACAATACCTTTCCAACGAGCTATCATACGCCTAAAACGGAGATCGTATGCAAAAGTTACGACCCCGATAAGTTGATGTACTAACTTACCCAAACGGGGTCCACATGACTTTTGGCGCTTCATCTCCTAGGGTTAGGCTTTTGGATGTCTAGAGTTTTTGGCATTCCTGTTTATTGTAAAGAGGCCTTTAGAGCCTCATTGTAATCTTCTTGCAAATGCGAGTAGCCGTCACATCTCTTTTCAGAGATAAGCTGCCACCATTCTAGCGAGTCTTTCACTCTGTATTTTTACAGTCTTTGTACATTTCTTTGATTAATAGAAATCGTGTATTACTGTATATCTGTGTTTATGGTTGCATGTC
>SNQJ01S0042929.1:30776-55779 GCA_010110895.2 Picea sitchensis | reverse complement strand
GAATAAGGCTTACATATAACATATTGGGTTTCAGGTTATATACCTTAGCTATATGTAAGTTTAACATAATATGTTTGGCTCAACGTTTATCTTTGTTTTCTGGTGTGGGGAGTATGGCGGCTTGGAATGCCTCCGAGGACTATATCACTACTGGTAAGTGTTATCCATTCTACTCAGTTGTTCTACATGGTTTTAGGTATTCTATTCTTTGTATTCCCTTTCAACGAGTTCGCACAGGTCTTGTTTTACCAATCATTTTCTCATATGGTTAGTCATCTTCTACATTCACTTATTTCTTTCTACTCTACTTCCTGGTGTGAGTCTCTTTGAGACTTCACCGGGCTCTAGCTCAGAAGTCCATCTAGGTTGGGGAAGTATTAATTATCGTGTTTTACTATTGTAATGTTTTATCTTGGACTTGTAATAGTTAGACTGGCTGTTTGTTTTCATTTTGAACTGTACTCAATGTTTTCTGGAACTATTTTCCTTACTTCCGAGCATGCGAATGATAGGTAGAAATTTCTAGGATTTGTGTTTGTATCTTCTTCATTAATTTATTACTTTATACAAGATAACTCTATATTTTCCACGACTAATACAAAGTGACTTTACAACACTAATTATTATTTACATATTATTCGTACCATAGATAATACTCACTCTCTATATAAGTTCATTCATTAACATAACAATTATGTTCCTACAACAAATCACCTATGGTAACTAAATATATGTTTTCTTTAACAATATAGATGGTTTCTTTAACAGATAAAATGCTATGATCCTATAGATACAATATTTAGGAGAACAAAATTATTTCTACAACAAGTACCTGACAACCACTCTATAATTCCACCTATTCACATATTCACAATTGGGTATACATCTAGAAGTAGAAGGCACGTATAATCATTTCGACAATACAAAAATAATAAGAGGGAAGTAGAGGAACATATTTGGCTAAATAATGGAACAACAAAGGGAACAACCAGGTCCTCCCAACCTTAGAACAGGGAATCCAAATAACTTGTCTTGTTCACCCCCTAGCCTAACCATGAATCCATGAGGGCTAACATCGAACTCCCCTCAGCAAATGATTTCAGTTTCAACAGTCCTTTCCTTATCTCACACTTAGCCAGTAATGTTCATAACAACAAGAGATAGATTTATTTTCCCTACCATACTAGGCAGCGTCCTACGTCCTCCAATATGCCATATATCTAAAGTCATTTTTGCCTAGGTATTTTTCCCTTCCTTGGGAATTTTTGCATCTTTCCAAATCCCTGATTTTTAGGGGCTTCCCATGGTCAAATACTTGATTTTCCACTTGTAAAAATCATCCCTGGGGTAGTTCCAACATGTTCCCCACTCATGGAGTCATGGTCAACTAATTTGAACATGGTTGTTCCATTTGTCTTCCTGCAATAATTATAAAATATAATGTTTTTATACAAGTGTCATAGTCAAGAAGCTAGTTGGTTCAAATCATGTCTCTGCCCAAGAGTCATAATAATTAATTAAAATTAATTAAATTTGGAATTTGGAATTGCCAAAAATGGCAAAAAAATTCCAATTTCGAATTTACCAAAAACAAAATAATTTTCCTAAGAAATATCAAACTAAAAAATAAATTATTTTTGGGGATGTCACAGTATACATCTAGAAGTATAAGGCATGTATACTCATTTCAAAAATCCAAATATAACAAGAGGGAGAGTATATGAACATATTTGGATAAGTTCTGGAACAACAAAGGGAACAATCAGGTTCCTCCCAACCTTAGAACATGGCATCCAAATCACTTGTCATGTTCACCACATAGACTCACCATGAATCCATGAGGGATAACTTCGAACTCCTCCTCAACCAATGCTTTTCATTTTCAAAAATCCTCTCCTTACCTTACACTTAGTCAGTAGTGTTCATAACAACAAGAGACATATTTATTTTTTCCCCCAACATACTAGGCAATGTCCTGCCTCCTCACATATGCCATATATCCAAAGTCATTTTTTCTTAGGTATTTTTCCTCCCTTGGTATTTTTCACAGCTTTCCAAATCCAAGATTTTTAGGGGCTGCTAATGGACAAATTCGTGATTTTCCACTTGTAACAATCATCCCCAAGGTAGTTCCAACATGTTTCGCACTCATTGAGTCATGGTCAACTCATTTCAACATGGACATTCCATTTGTCTTCCAACAATAATTTTAAAATATTTTTTTTTCATAAAAGTGTCATATTCAAGAAGTTAGTTGGGTCAAATTAGGTCTCTTCCCAACAATCATAATCATTAATTACAATTAACTAAATTTGAAATTCGGAATTTCAAAAAATGGCAAAAAATTTCCAATTTCCAATTTACCAAAAACGAAAAAAATTTCCTAAGAAATCTCAAACTTAAAAATAAATCATTTTTGGGGATGTCACAAATTTTTTATGATTCTTTGTTGAATGAATTTGGAAATGAAGATATCAATGAATTTTATCTTTCAGAAGGCCTGAACGAGAGATTGATATCTGTTGTCCCTCTCGAAAAGAATGAAAAAGTAATCAATTCTTGTGATGTAGATAAATTATTGGAATGAACCTGGGATACATTTGATGACCACATTGATTATTTCATTAATGTTGGGATATGTATATGGGATGTGGGTTGCTTCATTTTGGCCAAGAAGTCTACCTAGGGCTACGCCCACCTCGGGTGCACAAGTCAATCACCTAAGCGCAACACTTCTTCACCTTTTGATGATGAGTTAAATATATGTAAAATAAATGGTTCCCTTGGTATATAAAGTGAACGAGGACTAAAATAAAGCATTCCTACCTTTTCTTCTGAAGTTGTGTTTCTTAGTTGTTTTCTTTTTTGAGTTCTCATTTTAGATTCACAACAATTTCATTTTTAGGGTTTTTCTGAAGAATAACCAGTGTGCCTTCCTTCATGGCTACCTCCTGGTGACCCCATTTACCATGCTTCCACCTTTGAGATAAATATTATGTCATTAGCTAGCCACTTTCTGAGGGAGAAAATCATTTCCTTCGAGTTTTATGAGGCATAAGGGAGGGTGCAGCAACTAGGGTTTGCACCCTTGTTGGTTTCTTCTTTGTGGGAATGAAGTGAGTATGCCCTCTTCCATGGCTGCACTATGATTCTCCCACTAATCCCCAGAGGTCACTATGATATTGAAAAAACCTCTTGGCCACTCTCGGGTCATCTCGGCTTGGATCACTATTTCCTTGGTCACCCAAACTAATGGTGCACCCCTATTGAGATTTGCACCCTTGAGGTGAGTTTCTGGTCAAAAATCGAGCTATGGCTTGTGTGGTCACCTTCTCCTATAGATCAACTTCTTGGGAAGATCAATTGGTATCATATCCTAAAGATCCATGGAAGATATTTTATTCTTGAAGATTGAGCCAAGTTTGTTTAGGGTTTTCATGAAATAATCCAGATTTTTCCCATTCGAGGGTTCCCCGTTTGATGCAAGAGGCTCCACATATATCATAAGCCCCAAGGGAGCCCACATATCCATTTCCATAGAGAGGAGTTCCACAGATCTAAAACAATATAGATCTGTCCCTCTAGACGAGTTCAAGCTTCATTGCTTAAGGGTTTTGAGTCATATGTTCTCAAAACAGAGTCCTTTGTTAAGAATTGCAACCCAGGGGCACCTTTTCTCTTCAACTAGACTGACAATGCCTCCAGGCAAAGGTCATTTTGCAGTCAAATCAGATTCCAAGACATCAAATCCCATCCAATATCTTGCCTCTTTCCTCAATGAGCTACTTAGAATGCAACAACAAAACAATCCAGATCACTTCCGGTTGTACACTCAAATCCAACTATCCAAATTTGTTGGGCAAACAAATGGTGAAATGGTCAATTCTTGGATCTGTAGCCTATCCTCATGTTTCAATACATGTCTAGGGATTACTGGGGAAAGAAAACTCCATATTGTCACCTTGCAATTAGAAGGACTCGCACAAAATTGTTGGGATATAGAGAAAGAGAAGACCACATTTATGATAGAGATTGGTGATGTTCCAGAATCCTCTACTTCGGAACCCATCAAAACTTGTGCTGAACTTTCAGAATCTTTGAGAAATCTCTTCTACCCACCTCGATATGCAAAATCCATATGGATCAAATGGCACCAACTTTCACAATTCCCTTCACAAGGAGTGAAAGGCTACATAGACTTCTTCTGCAAGATGCTCTTCTTACTTCATGTTCTAGATCTAAAAGAGGTACTCATATTAAAATTTGTGGCTGGTTTATTAATTCAATTCCATCGAGAAGTAGAGTTGTTTGAAAATCCAACTTTAGATAAAACGTTTCAGAGATCTTTGGATAAAGAAAGGAAAGTCTCTCCTAGAGGTTGTATTCCTCATTCCTACCCTTACACCAACCACCCACCTCTCAACCATCCACCTCCCATCCCTCATCCTTCTTTCCATCGGCTCGGACTCAAAACGCGAAACCCAATACAAATACAAGGACACCCTGGTGCTCATTCCACAAAACTACTTCACACAATTCATCAGAAAAAGGCAGACCCATAAAAAATATGATTAAGAATGCTTAAAAGGATAGTTGGAGGAGATGAGATCTCATCATGAGCCGACCTATCATTTCTATGAATATCTAGTGGTATGACGTTACCAACATCTAGTTACCAAGACAGGGTAATGGCTCTCACTTCCATGGCTAAGACAAAGGGGGTCTAATCACGAGTCAATATTCTCATTTCCACAAGTTTTTGGGTGACACTTCCATTATCTTGACACCATGCCAACAAAGTGGCCTTCAACCTTTCCTTAAATTTATGAAATAATGGGAAAATAACAGGGTTGGAAAAATTGCATTGCACACGAAGGTACCACACACCCTCTACAAAGGCACCAATGAATGAGAAACTACAAAATATTGTATGTCATGAGTCATATTCCCATTGACTCTCTACCCTAACCACTTCACCCAATTTACATGGCTTAGAGAGGGATCTCTTGGAAACTCTCCTTGACCTAGGGAATGATCTACCTAATAGGACACCTCATCAACCCTCCCATATTCAATCTTGACAAGTCACATAATGTCTTTGAGAACTTAATTGTTTAACATAGTGATCTTTGATGTACATCTTTAGGTGGATCATTTATTGATTGGATTCACTTATCATGATTTCATGACTTGAGATATTTGGTGATCGAGGAGCATCACTCCATGTCGGCCAGTCAGCCAACCACGTCAATGTGCATGCATTCAAAGGCTGAAGAGAGGCGCAGCCTCATTTTGAATTTGAAATTTAATGAAATTAAATGTGCCTAGGCTAGTGAGTCATGAAAGTTGTTCCTTTGAGCAGGCGTTAGATAGGGTCAGATTTAATGCCAAGAATGGCTGAGATCTAGATCTGATCTTGGACTAGACAGCCCATTCATTGTAAATTGATTGTAATTTATTAGAGTGGGAAAACCTAGAGGGAAGCGCTCGATGAGCACCTTAGGTAAAAGATATTTTCATATCTCATTTTGAGTTAGTCAGGTAGAGTAGAGAAGAGCCAGAGAAAGCTCGAGGAACACCATTGTAAAATATAGGCATTTGCCATTGTTAATAGAACATAGCAGTTTTTCCTGCATTATTCTGTCTTATATGCATGTCTATGTGTGTTCTTTGTATATGCTATGAGTGTATGTTATGTAGATGCATTCTGCAGGAGTTTGTGTGATTTTAGGTTTGAGGGGTCTGTGAGGTTTCCTGTCAGGAGGGCATGACAGAGTGTTGCAGACTCTGAACACCAGTGCAGAGAAGTTGGACTTCTGAACTCTGAGGAGTCAGGCGAAGACGTGCTGAGGCATAGGAATGAGATCAACAACTCAGGAAGAATACCTCAAGGTTACTGAATACCTTGGAGGCAAGGTTGTGCAGTTGAGATATAGTTGCAGACAAAACTTTGCTGTAAGTTCTGTAAGAGCTCTGCCAGGTGGGCATTGAGCGTAAGCACGAGGTTCTGGAGAAAGAAATCTGCTGTGAGTTCGGAGAATACCAGAATCACTGAGGATTCTGAGAAGCTCTACCAAGTGGGCATCGAGCAAGTGCATAGGTGCACAGGGGAGGAGCCCAGAATTATTGAGCGTTCTATGGAGAGGATACTCCACCAGGAGGGTGTCGAGAAGGTGTTCAAGTAGGCACAGGAGAACAGAGAACTCTTTGAGTTCTGCCAGTTGAAGGAAGAGTCCTAGGGAGGATCTTCACGGGTTACTGAATACCCAGAAGTACTCAAGAAGAGGCTTCTGACAATAGGATAGCTAGGAGGGCATCCGGTTCATTCTCCATCTATAGGAGAAGGAAGAAAGCCGAAATCCCCCAAGGGGTCTAAGTGTTTGTGAAAACTCATGAGGGACAACACGTTGAGTGTGTGAGAAGACTCTGCTAGAGCACAGACATCGATATCCCTTAAGGGTTCGAGAGGGAAAAGCTCAGAAGGAATAACATCGTGGAGAACGCACAGCGAGGTTCAAAGCTGTAGAGCCTACAGAGGAAGGAAGCAAAGGTTGAGGCCTTTGGAACCTTGGAAATTCTCCCAAGGAAGGAAGAAAGTGTGTGCATGCTCAGGAGGGAGTAGCACCAGCCATCAGATTGGCAAGATAAGAGATCTAGACCGTTGAAGATTCATGTCCAGGAAGGAATCCAAAGAAGCGCGCATAGGAGGAGGAGACCGAGAGCCATTAGATCTCACTCGAAAATAACGACAGCCGTTAGATCGGGAAAAGTCACACAGATTTTAAGTGGTCGGAGGAGCAACATCGGCCATTGGATCAGCCGAGAGAACCTGGACTGTGGATTCATGTCCGGGAGGCAGCGTAGGAAAGGTGCAGAGGAGAAAAGATCTGGGTCGTCATATCTAGAACAGATACCTAACAACCGTCGGATCTGTGGAAGCTGCACAAAGTTTAATCATTATGACCTCAAGGGTCTCGACATAGCGAGTTGATCTAGACCATCCATTGGGGAGCGGACACATGTAGCGAGGTCGCCCACATTGGGAACTCGGGACCTCGTGAGTTGAAGGGATAAATTTTTGTGCCAAGAAGAGTGAGATTGCAAGTTTCGACATCTCGGACCTCAGAAGTTGACGGGGAAGTTTTTGAACCTCGCGAGTAGCGAAGTCGCGAGGGAGCGAGGTAGCGATAGCGCGGAAGTCCCGAGAGACGTGACGGGTGTGGATGGGTCAAGTCACATGTGCGCATCAGAGTTTCGGTACCTCGGGTATCGGAGGTTGTAGAACCAAAGGTTTGAAAGCCGAGATGGATACCAGAGGTCGTGCAGGTGAACGAAGGACCTATGGATTGGGTCTTGTTTTGATAGTAATTCTTGAGGAAATCTAAAGAGCCGCTTCGGCTCTGCAGAAGGAGAAAAAGAACGATCCTATGAGCAGGAGGTCGAAGAGAAGAGACCCTGCGGGGTGTTAGGTTGGACCTCTTTGCATCAGGTGGTATCAGAGCTTAAATTCTTGTCTGTATATTTCAGGCAAGAGGGGAACAAAGGAGGCAGAAGGAAGACAGAGTTGTTGAGGACTCTGTAAGGACTTGTTTGCAGATAGGAAGCAGTCCATAGACAATCAGCAGGACTATGGGATGAAGCTGAGCACTCAGGATTGTAGGAGTGATAGAAGTAGATCTGTTAGAGAGGTAGATAGATATAGTAAGATGGCTAGTGAAGGCCATAAGCATGCTGAAAAGAAGAGCTCAAATCTGATAAGCATAGCAGAAATGGATAAAGAGCTCGCTGAAATCAAGCAAGAGATGGAGGAGCTCGAAATGAAGATGCGGCAGGGTAAAAAGATGAGATGGGTACATGAGTGGCCCATGAAGGCGCCAAAAGTGAAATGGTGAGTCAAGTAGTTGATGGTCATGAAACAATGCAGGCTATTGAGAAAATGGTTGAGGTATGATGAAAACCTCAAGGCCACAGAGGAAGAGATGATTGATCACTGTTGTCCAGAGACTAGAAGGAGTCTTGATGATTGGGATGATGAAGAGGATGAATTGGGATCAGCTGAGGATCTCAAGGACTGCCAGGAGAGAATAGAAGAAGGAATTCTAGATTGCCAAGAGAGAAACAAGTTGAGATCAGCTGAGGATCTCATAGACTGTCAGAGGGAAAGCAAAGGAATTTTGCATTGCCAACTGGGTGATGATCACAGGTCACTGCGGGATCTCAAATACTACCAGGAGGGCAGTGGAAGCATCGAAGATTGTCAAAGAGGCAGCGGAAGCGTATTGAACTACTAGGTGGGTAGAGATGAAGACTTGGGACCATCTGGAGGTCTCATGGGGAGTTTAATTTAGCAATGAGTGCTGATGAAGATGGGATTGGTTGATCTCATGATTTGCCAGGAGGGCAGCAGAGACATCCCATATTGCCAGGTGGCCAGGGATGAGCAGATGAGACTCTTTATGGGTCTCAGAAACTCAGAAGTGAGTTGGAATCAGCTAGAGGAGCTGACCAAGAAGATGAGCTCGCAAGGAGATCAGAAAATGCAGCTGACAGAGGAGGATTTGAGCCGTGTGATGATTAGGGGAATTTCAATATTCCTACCATTTGCCCAGGAGGAGGCGGAAAGTTGTATTGCAGGTGTAGCAACAACAATAGAACAGTCACAGCTAAAAATGACTGTCAAAAGGAAATTGGAGCTGACAATGACTGTCAGGGAAGACAAGGAATTGGAGCAGGTGTTTGAGACTGCCCAAGCACAAGAAGAAGCAGAAGAAATAAAAGAGAAGGAGCATTCCGAGGAATGACTCAATGATTTCAGCTAGCAAGCTGAGAGCGTTGTAGCATCGGATATGACAGTAGAAGCGGAAGAAGAGAGTGAGCATTCTGAGGAGTGGCTCAAAGCATTCATCATTGAAGCTAAAGAGACTGCAATATGGGAGTTTGCAGCAGGAGCAGAAGATGAAAGTGAGCATTCTGAGGAGTGTCTCAACATATTCATCCAGGGAGCTGAAAAGAAAGAAGCTGTAGCACTGAAGCTAGCCGAAAAAGAAGCCGAGGACCGAGAAGATAGAATTATCACTCCATGGGAGATGGAGCTGAGGATGTTGGAGGATTGGTTAAACAATCTAGGGCCAACAAGAAAATTGACAGAATTTGAGCTGTCAGAGAAGAGGATGACTGAGCAGCAGGTCAGTCAAGAAGAGACTACAGAGCTAAAGCCTGTAGCAGAGTGGCAACTTGAGGCCACAGATGAAGATGAGGATGAAGATGAAGAATATGGCATGGGAGATCATATTGATCTGCCCAATGACCAAAAATTTTTGCAGCTGGGGAGACTGCAACAACAGGACCAGCCACTGGAGCAGCTGGATGAGGTGATCGAGGAAATCAGAGAGCTGATGTTGGAGTCAGCAAAAACTGCTAGCAAGGATCAGTTGGGCAGAAGGAAAGAGGTATTAGCAGCAGTAGCAGCAGCAACACAACAGAAGCAACAACAGCAACGGGATGGAGCGGATGGATAGCTCCATAGATTCGTTTTGGATCCAGGAGGATTTCCAACAACTACTGGGGAAGCTCATGAGCAGGAGCTCATGATTTTTGCATCTGTGGAGTATGATGCAGGAGCATCGCTCCATGCCAGCCAGTCAGCCAACCATGTCAGTGCACACACATTCAAAGGCTGAAGAGAGGCGCAGCCTCATTTTGAATTTGAAATTTAATGAAATTAAATGTGCCTAGGCTGGTGAGTCACGAAAGTCGTGCCTTTGAGCAGGCGTTATATAGGGTCAGCTTTAATGCCAAGAATGGCTGAGATCTAGATCTGATCCTAGACTAGACAACCCATTCATTGTAAATTGATTGTAATTTATTAGAGTGGGAAAACCTGCAGGGAAGCGCTCGATGAGCATCTCAGGTAAAAGAGATTTTCAGATCTCATTTTGAGTTAGTCAGGTAGAGTAGAGAAGAGCCAGAGAGAGCTCGAGGAACACCATTGTAAAATACAGGCATTTTCCATTGTTAATAGAACATAGAAGTTTTTCTTGCATAATTCTTTCTTATATGCATGTCTGTGTGTGTTCTTTGTATATGATGTGAGTGTATGTTATGTAGATGCATTCTGCAGGAGTTTGTGTGATTTCAGGTTCGAGGGGTCTTTGAGGTTTCATGTCAGGAGGGCATGACAAAGTGTTGCAGACTCTAAACACCAGTGCAGAGATGTTGCACTTCTGAACTCTGAGGAGTAAGGCGAAGACGTGCTGAGGCATAGGACTGATATCAACAACTCAGGAAGAATACCTCAAGGTTACTGAATACCTTGGAGGCAAGGCTATGCAGCTGAGATACAGTTGTAGACATAACTTTGTTGTAAGTTCCGTAAGAGCTCTGCCAGGTGGGTATTGAGTGTAAGCATGAGGTTCTGGAGAAAGAACTCTGTTGTGAGTTCGGATAAGACCAAAATCACTGAGGATTCTGAGAAGCTCTACCAAGTGGGTATCGAGCAAGTGAGTAGGTGCACAAGGGAGGAGCCCAGAATTATTGAGCATTCTATGGAGAGGATACTCCGCCAGGAGGGCGTCGAGAAGGTGTACAAGTAGGCACAAGAGAACATAGAACTCTTTGAGTTCTGCCAGTTGAAGGAAGAGTCCTAGGGAGGATCTTCACGGTTTACTGAATACCCAGAAGTACTCAAGAAGAGGCTTCTGACAGAAGGATAGCTAGGAGGGCATCCAGTTCATTCTCCATCTGTAGGAGAAGGAAGAAAGCCGAAATCCCCCAAGGGGTCTGAATGTTTGTGAAAACTTGGGAGGGACAACATGCTAAGTGCATGAGAAGACTTTTCTGGAGCGCAGACATCGATATCCTTTAAGGGTTCGAGAGGGAAAATCTTAGAAGGAATAGTGTCGTGGAGAACACACAGCGAGGTTCAAAGTTGTAGAGCCCGCAGAGGAAGGAAGCAAAGGTCGAGGCCTTTGGAACCTTGGAAATTCTCCCAAGGCAGGAAGAAAGCGTGTGCATGCTCAGGAGGGAGTAGCACCAGTCATCAGATCGACAGGAGAAGAGATCTGGACCGTTGAAGATTCAGGTCTAGGAAGGTGTCCAAAGAAGCGCGCACAGGAGGAGGAGACCGAGAGCCGTCGAATCTCACTCGAAAATCTCGACAACCGTTAGATCAGGAAAAGTTGCACAGATTTTAAGTGGTCGGAGAAGCAACATTGGCCATTGGATCAGTCAAGAGAACCTGGACTGTGGATTCGTGTCCGGGAGGCAGCGTAGGAAAGGCGTAGAGGAGAACAGATCTGGGTCGTCACATCTAGAACAGATACCCAACAGCTGTCGGATCTATGGAAGCTACACGAAGTTTAGTCATCGAGACCTCAAGGGTCTCGGCATAGCGAGTTGATCTGGGCTGTCCATTGGGGAGTGGACACGTGTAGCGAGGTCACCCACAGCGGGAACTTGGGACCTCGTGAGTTGAAGGGCTAAAGTTTGGTGCCAAGAAGAGCGAGATTGCGAGTTTTGGCATCTCGGACCTTGGAAGTTTACAGGGAAGTTGTTCAACCTCGCAAGTAGCGAAGTTGCGAGGGAGCGAGGTAGTGATAGTGCGGAAGTCCCGAGAGAGGTGACAGGTGTGGACAGGTCAAGTCACACATGCGCATCAGAGTTTCGGTACCTTGGGTATTGGAGGTTGTAGAACCAAAGGTTTGAAAGCCGAGATGGATACCAGAGGCTGTGCAGGTGAACGAAGGACCTGTGGATTGGGTCGTGTTTTGATAGTAATTCCTGGGGGAATCTAAAGAGTCGCTTCGGCTTAGCAGAAGGAGAAAATGAATGATCCTATGAGCAAGAGGTCGAAGAGAAGAGACCCTGCGGGGTGTTAGGTTGGACCTCTTTGCATCATTTGGAGGGCATGATTATTTGTCTTTGCAGGACCTAGCTGGTGGAGAGATTTTGAAGAACAAGCCTAGCTTGGGCTTCGATGGGGATTGAATCCCATAGGTGGATTCCAAGGACCCTAATGCGAGATGATAGAAATCAAACTTTGAAGGCCTAAAATATGACTTGGATGACATACGCTATCCCCCACATACCAAACATTTTTCCTATTAGAGGCATAATGTCACCTCTAGATGCATGATGTCACCTAAGGGGGTTAGGGTTTTGCTGTGAGTTGACATGCATTGGCACAAGGAAGTTTCGAAGGGATTGATCCTTGATCATGAAGGAAGTTGTTGGTGTTATTGACATGTGGCTTTGGGAATCCTTTCTACTTTTCTCCATCACCAATGACCTCCTCCAAGTGCCAAAACGTACCCTAAAGGGGTAACGTCCATATGAACTAGGGTTTTTATTTTTGGAAAAGTGAAATTAAAGAGAGTTGTTTAATATTAATTTGTAAAATGGGAAAGATTACCGTTGTTGACCTCTAGTCTTGTGGTTTACCCTTAATTATATGGAAAAAATATCTCAGTGAATTTTTTTATAAATAAGAGATCATAAGATCTGATTTTAACATAACTCTCCATTGTGAGTGGCTCTTGGACTGAAATTTTCACTCTCTTTGGCTAGTTATCTCTCTTATGATATTTTTTATGGCTATGTTTTGGATTATTTTTTGATGGAATTGATGCGCTAGCCTTGGAAGGCTTATATCTAGATTTTGTGGTGGGTTTTCTTAGCTTTTTCCTTGAATTGGTAAGGTTTTTAAATTGTTGTTATCATACATTTTGAAAGTCAAGGTTATTTTCTAGTGATAGGAGGGAAGTATAAGGGAATAAAACCCCACCTTAGTCTCCGTCACTTTATCCTTAAAGGCTATTGATTTAACAAGAGTTTTCTAAGAGAAGTAAAAGGGCATACACCCTCTTAGCCTAAACCCTAGCTAGAGATATTTGTCTTGGGGAGTAAGAGGATTTACACCCCCAAGGAGGTAGTACCTATAGATATTTATTTTCTTGAATCCATTCACCCATATTTCCAAGGCACCAGTCATTTACTTATTGCATCGAAGAAATAAATTGTTGCCTTGGTAAACATGAAATTTTTAATTTTTAAAGTTCTCTCTTTGGAATAGTGATCTCGATGCCTTGGGAATTATTCCTCCCTTAGGGTGTCCCCTCTCAACTACAATTTATTATTTTTATAGTAAAAATAAACTACATCCATTAGGGATGCACTAACCCTATCCTAATAACCCCATTTTCTCCTAAACTAATGTTAGACTAGGCCTAAAAATATGCCATCACCCACTACTAGCCTAGGCACGCCTTTTGAGATAATTATTTGTGATTTTTGTTGGATAAACTTTATGATATAGGGATTTTATTGATACAGCCATAAGTTTGTTAACATTACTACAGAAACCCTAATATAAAGTCACCCTTAAATTGTTCTTTCACTGCCAAAACTTGTTTAAAGTTTGCTAACTTGTTCTACTAGGTTTAAGAAATTTTTGTGTGTCTTCTTTGAGGATATTGGTGGTGATTTTATTGTTGTAATAAAGAAACATGTTAATCCATAAGGATGCCAAAAATATTTTTTCATACAATATTTATGGTAGCCACAACTAATTGCTAAAGTTTCATGCTATAAATTGTGAAGTTTAGCCATTATCTACTTGTTTCAAGCATATCTCACTTGAATTTAATCAATCTTTTAAAAAGCTATGATACTTCTTTCTTGTTGATATATATTGTTATCTATTTTTGTAAATTAGGGAAATCAATCTTAACTTGTTGATCTAAACTAACATGCATCATTGCAATGTGGTTCTTCTTGTATCTCAACTTCACCCAACCCTTTGGAAACCTTTAAACCACTTTAGACTCATATTTTCTTTCCATTTTCCATCTAGATATTTTACCTTAGGAATATTTTTATTTCCTTTACCTTTTTCACATACCTTTTCCCCCTAGGGTCACCGATATTCCCCCCTTGATGAGAATATCTCACGTCTAAAGTGAGAGGAACACTTGCCTAAGGTGAGAGTGGGTAGGTGACCTATTAGTTGTTTCCATTTAGTGATTGGGTCAGGATACCTACAACTTGTGCAATAACATGTACCAAATTACTACTAGTTTTGTTGTAGTAACAAAAAGTTTTTATAACTATAACATATTATCCTTTGAAAGAAATAATTTTCTGTGTCGAAGTAATGTAAAAAGAAAATAAATTTATTAAAGAATAAGTAGTGAATTAATAAGAATGTGAAGTACTTGATTGCATCTTTTAGTTGATATCTTCAGGGGATTTCAGTACTTGATGGATATGGGGCTACACCTAGGGTTTTCCTAGCTGGAGTCCCCATGCTTTGGTGTTTTTCCCTGGTGGTTGCACTCGACGTTTGTTTCCTATCCGTGATCTTGGAGAATGCTCGCTCATTACTTTCGTCTTTGAAGCATTGTCTCCTCGACACTTATTCCCTGTTATGGCGTGGGATTTATTTGCTGGGATTTTTAGATCAGGCTCTCTTACTTAGATATGTTTGGTTCTATGCGGGTGGGAATGGATCTTTCTGCACATATCATGATCTTCAAGTTTGGATCAGGTTTTCTTTAGGGAGGTGGTGCCTATCGGTGCTTGCATCCTTAGTTTTTGTGCATGAGGTGGAACTTCTTTTGTTTCATTATTTTTTTTTCCTCTTTCTTGAGAGGGTTGTTTGCCACAAAGATATGGTCTGCTTCATCTTTGGGGTTTTTTGTGGACTATTCTTTCTTTCAACCTTTAGTGTGTGCAAAGATTCTTTCTAAGATTTTTGAGGGTGTGGTATTCACCAGTCCATCCCTACTGGCATGTTCAAGGCTTGATGCATTATCGGGGTCTTTGGTCTCCGGTGTGGAGCTGATGCTTGGGTTTGATGTTTCTTCTTGGCAGGTCTTGCTCGAGAGCTTTGAGGTCCTATTTCTACAAGCGTGCAGTGTTGATTTTCGTTGGTGGGGTTAGCACTTTCAGGTCCGTCTAGGGCATCCAACTTTTGGATTCCCATAAATGGTTGCAGTTTCTCTTGTTGTTCCTTTGGACCCATATTTTGAGGGGTTTACATGCCTCTCTCGGTCCCTCCAATTTCTCTTCTCATGTGCTTTTTTTCCATTTTTATTGACTTAGATTGGTGGTTATTTTATGTGCTGACTTTGATGCCACTTTTTCAAGGGAATTTGTGCTATGCATTTCTCCCTATTGAGGATTAAATTTATCTCATACCTAAATGTTTGTTATCTCTATGCTTTATACAAAATGTATTTTTTATTTCTTTTAACAAAAGTTAAGTTTTTTTTTGTTTGAAAAAAATAAAATGAATGTAACATATTTTCTTTTATATACTTATAGTGAAAATACCTCTAAATGTACAAACTTTTAAATATAAATATTGGAAGTACAATACTTCTATTAAAATTGGTTGGTACATTCCACGAATCTCTAAAATTAATATATAGAAATATAATACAAATATAATGGACATTATTTTGTTTGTTGTAAGTATGGATAGATTTAATCAAATGCCAAAGAATATAATAATTTATATATATAGAAATGTATACGAGAGATCTTTTCCAAAGAATATGTTAAGGTTTTTACCTTTAAAGAAACCCTAAAATTAATAACCAGAAGTGCACTCATGATAAAAGTAAACAATGACCAGAGGAATTAAGAAGTTGTTCCTATTCTCAAAATGAAATGTAGTATGGAAGCATACAAGACCAAATAAATAAATAAATTGTTGCTAAAAGGTTGTCTTTGTATCTATTTCATGGCTACCCATTTAGGGTATACTCCACTCGAGACTATATAAACTCAAAGCACTCGTATTGGTAATGAAGACATGTTTACTTTGTGAGAAATTTCAAGGATATTGCTTGACCTCAGAAGTGTGAGACCGAGTATGGAGTCCATGATAACAAGTTCGAGTTGGACCAACCTGTTGTCTCATGTATTTGATGGTTTTTCATAACTCTGCATTAAATATTCACCACGTCTTGTTACTAGGTGCAACATGAATGTATGTTACGCATAGTAATCAACCAAAAATTTAAAATCTGAATGTTTTCATTCATTACCTTAATCCATATGCAAGGAATTTCCCGAGGAGGATGCCATCAAAATTTATCAACCCAAGTAAAAATAGACGAGGGAAAGAATTTATTTAACCCCCTCTAAGTAACTTGGAAAAAAAATGTTTGGATTGGTTGTCAACATTATACAAATTGTGAAATCCATAAAAAAAAACATCCCTACCTTAATCATGAATATTATTAAGAACATAGGTAAGGATAACTTATTAAACCTATTACTGAATGCACTGTGCACGAAAAGTAAGCAAAGGGGTTAGCAAAATAACATCTTGGGAGTTTTAGTCTTTGAACAAATTAAACAAGATTAAAATATGAAGGCTACATGAAGTTGATCATGGGATCAAAGATCATGAAATATAAATGAATGCAAAACAAGTATAGCATTTCCCTGTGAGTTAGAGAGTCTACAAACTTATTTTGAATATCAATTTACATTGAGGAACGAAGGAAAAAGAGCCAGTAAGATTTGGTGCTAATTTAAGTGCATACATAAGAGTCGACCTGCACATTAACACAATGAGAAACAATTCACAGTTACATTGTTAAAAGGATTTTTTTAATAAAAAAATTCTTATAGTACTTAAGAATAGAAAAATATGACTTAGTATTGCTCATGGAAAATGCTGACAGAATCAGTAGATGGGTAAATGCTTGAGCCTAAAGTCTCTATGTCTTTGAGAGAAAAGCTCATGGTTCTTTTGTTGAGCATCGAGGTAATGAATTAATCCTAGGCTCGACAAATGATCCACAATCAAGAGAGAAGGTATGAGTTAGGTGAAGGGACTATCAGTCCTCTTTAGTGGCACTATTACGTGGAATAAGCTCTATCGCCATCATGGTGGAATACTTTTTTTTAACTGTGAGTTAACCTGTGGTTCTTTACTATGTAGGATTACATAGTATCCCGTTTCATAAATTGATACAATGTGTAACAAGGTTCTCATTTATTGTATTGTAAAGTGATTTGAATTGTTTATCTCAAGAACAAATTCGACAAGGTGTATAAGAGAAAAATTTGAACCATAGGTATTGTTATCAATATTAAGAGTGAAAAAATTTATCAATATTAAAGGGTTTTCTAATTATTAAAATAGGATATATCCTTCTATATATATAGGAAATACTCAAGAATATTAATAATGAAAGATATAGTACATAGAATGTTGTACACTAATGTGTTACTAGAGTTGAATAGTGGTAATGGAAGTCAACAAGCTTTTAACCAGGTGTGGTAGCTCCATGACCATTAGACACAATGTAAATAAAAGGTTCATGAAAGTAAGTAAAATAAGTTTTATCATGGAAACTATAAGTCTAATTATTAGCTTTGACTATATATGCTAATTAACAAATTATCTTTAAAAAAAATGTGTTGGTAATGAGGTGAGTATTTACATGAGACCTAGCTTACTACCAAGCCTACATTAGCTGATTTTCCCTATCTTGGCCCTAACCACCCTGCCTACCCACTACCTACCCTGCCTAGCCTACCTATCCTTAGCCTAGCTGCTTGACTAGCCTATCCTGCTTTAAACAGCCTGGCCCAGCCTAATTAGTCTAAACTAGCCTAGTAAATCTTACCCAAGCCTAGACTAACCTAGCATGGAAATCTGCTCCTAAACTAGCCTAGAAACATATTAGTTTAGCCTACCACCTAGCCTAGACCAGCCAATCTAGCCACTCTTTTGCCTGCCCTAGCCTTCTCCTAGCAGCAGCCTGCCTAAGCTGCCTAATCCCTGCCACCCCAGCCCTATTCTACCCCTAATCTGAAACATGCTAGTCTAGCATAATCTAAGCAACCTAACCTGGCCTAAACGTGAATTAACCAAGACCTATGCTTAACCTTTCAGCTAAGGTATTCTTAATATACATTGTATAGCCAGCCTATCCTATATTAGTCTATCTTTATCATGGCCACCACACTGGCCCTAATTAACCAAGAAGGCTGGCCCTGGCCTAATACACACACTACTACCCTGCTATAAGCTGCCTACCCTGCACCCTGTCCTTTGCCTGGCCTTTGCCTAACTACAAGCAGCTTACTGTAACCTATCCTAGACCAACCAATGTTTGTGTAGAAGCTGTGCTGGCACCACCCCAAGGCCTAACCTGGCAGGAGCTTAATTATACTCTAAATTATTTCAGCCTGGATTGGGTTCATGTGCCCCCTAGCTGGCCTAACCTACCCTATCCTGTCTAACCTCTCCTATTGCTTGGGTCTGTGACAACTTAGCCTGCCCTAAGATATCCTAGTCCTACCCACCCCAACCCTATTTCTACCCCAACCTATACTGCCCACTTACCCCACAGCCTCCATGATCCTATCCTGCATTTACCCTACCATAGCCCTAACCTACCTAACATAGCCTAACCTAACAAAACCTAAACTAACCTAACCTAAAATAACCCATCCTAACCTAACCCAAACCAAACCAACCCAAACCAACCTAACCCTATCCTACCCTAACCCCAAGTCTAACCTAGCCTACCTAACCCTACTCTAACCTAGTCTGCCCTAACCTTTTAACTTTCAAGCTTTCATGGGTGTCCCTCAGTAGCCACTATCCTGTCTATGGTATCCTCACTCTGGCCACAAGCTATCCCTGGCATTTATCTATTCTATCATGCCTATAGCCCATCTTATCACAGCCCTCTTCCTAACCTATGTGGGGTCTAATCCTAGCCTAATACATGGATGTGACATAAACTAGCTTACCTTATCTGAGCCTCAGTTATGTCTAAATATATAAGACTAAGCCTAAATTTAGTTCCTTATCCTAAGCCCAAACGTAAAAATCTTTTAACCCAAGCACAAAGACTAAATAGTATGCCCAAGCATGAAAATAATTCTTTGATGGTTTTAATATGCAATGGGAACAACACATCCATTTATGTTGCTTGAGTAAAAGATTCACTATTAATAGAAGATACTAAACCCAATACAAATGACCTCACAAAGATATTATAAAAATATAAGGAAATATATATTATAAATATACATCCATACACAAATGGAATAGACATAGAAATGGTTAACATGAATAGTTATTTTATTTTATAAATTTAAAAAATGTATTTTATATGGATATAAAAGATATGTTTTATTTATAAATGTTAAGTTAAAACATAATATAAATTATATGATTATAGTAGTTTTTCAATTGCAAAGGAAAGATATATTTACATGTTATGGAAAGATGTTTTATTTATAAATGTTTAAATAAAAGTTGTGCAGAAGTATATACTATAATAGTTTTTCAGTGTAAAAGATATAAAGGAGATTTTCTATTTGAATTAGTTTAATAGAGTTAAAAATGACTATGAATACAAGATAAACAGTTGAGATATGTGATAATAGTTTAAAGTTATAAATGTTATTATCATAAAATAAAAAAATATTATAAAATGCACAGAATAAATGTAAAATTAAAGTTCAAATTATGTGATTCAATGTATTCCAAGTTCTAAAGAAGCTTTAAAGGTTTTTTTTAAAAACTTTATTTTTAAAAGATATGAATAAAATGAGTTACTTATTACCAAAATTCTCAAAATGTGGTTGAAAAGTTTAATTGTTTTATTCTTAATTTAAAAAATATAAATAGATTCAATTCTAGGATTACACTCAAAGAGACTTCTTCATTCTAAGAGTTAATGGAAATGGAGATTTTGTAAGTAAATGGAAATGAGATACATGTAGGTAAAACATGGTGTCTGAGGATTAAAACATGGTGATACAAGATAAAATAATAAAATAGTTGACAGATTTTAAATACTCATTTTTAACATGTTCAAATGTGTGGGTTTTAGTTTTAGTTTGTGCATTTTATTTTAAAATTAGAGCCAGTTTATATACCATTTCCATATACAAAGAAACAAACGATTTTGTTATCAAAAGAAACAAAAGTCAATATATAAAAATATCATTTGTGGCTTGTTTTATCAATTAATGAGTTTAAAATCATGAAAAGAAAGGTTATCTATTTCTACTTTTCTATGTATTTTTCATTTCCTATGAATTTAAGTATCCTCTCGTTTCGAGTTATGGGAAGAAGTTTTTTTTTTTAAGGTTAGCACAAAATTAAATGCAGGTGGCTGATTAGACGAAATGCAGTATGAAACACTTTGAGGAACTTTGAGGAATATACAAAGGGAAGAAGACGTAGGGAAACTGAACCCAACAACGCAGGGAGGTATCACCATAGTAACATAGTGGATTTAACTAAGAACACACATGGGGAATGGAACCCAACGCAGGGAAGTACCAGCTCTACGCAAAGAATGGGCAACGTTAATAACAATAATTTCAATGGTCTAGGACCAGAAATAATATAAATTTTACCCCCACAAGAACTATAAAAGAAAATATTTCTTTTTTTTTTTTTCCCACCAGTCTAGAGCGAGGGAGATAATCGAGGAGTTTGCAGTCGAGGAAGTAGGATTCCTTAGCATGTTACCCCATCCATCAAGGAACTGGAGATTTGTTTTCTCATCCACTAGAGTGACCATGACACAATTTCTAATGCATTATTCAAAGTAAAATGAGTGATCGTACCTTTGCCTTGGCCTTGTAGCCAGATGATCCGGCACTCCCTTCTTTGCTCGGCCAGCACGACCACAAGGAGCCCATGGGTACCTCCAGAAGCCCAAGCTAGAGGTACTCTTCCTTTCCCCCACCTCAGCCCCCAGGAGGCATAGGGGCCCACCACACAACCAGTGGCAAGCTCCTGTTTCGCCTCCAAAGTGCAGGCACCACCCTCAAAATGTGTTGAGGCTTCCCAACTCCTACAGGTAAATCAATTCGATCTCTCTTCTCTCCTCTTCCCCTTTTTTTTTTTTTTTTTTTTTTCTTTCTCTCTTTCCCCTCTCCATCCTTCTCCTCTCAAACCCTAATTCCCTTTTTACTTAGGTTTTTTTCCCCTCTTTTCTCTTTTGACTTTCCCTTTTTCTTTTGGGTTTTAAAAATTCCTTTATAATATTCAGTTTTTATTTTTCCCCCTTTTTCAAAATTCAAGGGTATATGCGCTCCATCCTTTTTTTTTGTTTTCTCCCTTTCTTTTTCTTTTTTTTATTTTATGTATTTGTTCCCCCTTTTTTCATTTTATTCATTTATATATATAATTTTATTTCCTTTTCCACATGCTTAACTTATTGGTTTTATAATTTGTTTATGATAATATATATATATATATATATATATATATATATATATATATATATATATATTTTCATTTTCTTTTAGTAACTTAGCCATTCATTATTTAATTTACCATTAATATTTATGTATTTTCAGGATTAAAGAGAAATTCAGATGATGGCGGGGCATTTCACTATAGAGGAAAAACAAATGTTTACAAAATGAATAAGAGGAGTTACGAGGAGAGGGATGGCGGCGTATCCGATGAACTAGACAAGTATAAGGGAGATGAACCTTGGAAGTCAGTGATGGAGGGATGGGTTTATTAGTGAGCATGGATAGAGAGGAGTGATAGTCGGGGATTTTATTTTTTGTTTTTTTTCCCAGATTTTTCAATTTGGAGGCCACCTTTAGAATTTCCCGGTTCCTGAAGGTCTTGGAAGCAGGAGTTTTAGATTAGGCTAGAAATGACGATTGGTTAAGGGAATTTGTTAAGGTTTTATTCAGGTGCTTAAGACTTAGAGCTAATTAGGCTCCTCCATCAACCACCTTTATCGCTGACGTGCCCTTGAGGTCACACCACGTGCGCCAAGAGATTATCCTTTCGCCCTCTGGAATTTTACGTTGTACAGCGTGCCCGCCGGGATGCACCACGTGCTCAAAGGATTCCACTCGCCTCTGGAATTTCATTGTACGACGTGCCCTTGGGGATGCCCGTGCTCAAAGGGTGCCACTCGCCGACTCAACTTATTGGTAGACCTCTACCAACCCACAGGTCAATGCTCCACCGGGGTGAACTAATTGTTAGGAGACTAAGGAGAATCTCTAAGAGACAAGGCCCTGCCTTATTATAGAATCATCGTGAAGCCCGGCTGTCGCGATCGCCCTCCGCGGCGTGATGGAGACCTCGAACTAGGTGTCGTTAACTAGAGTTAGAGCCATGGAAGGTAGCGAGGTGGTGGCCAGAATCTTTATCCACCCCTCTCCCTCAACCTCTACGCAATTGTGGCCTTTACTCCTTGAGTCAAATTAAGTAAAGCTATCGATCCTTTTGCGTCACCAATAATCATGTCATAAATCATCAACATCGATCATCAATCAAATGAAACATCACAGTAAACATATCAACCCAAAGCACCCTCCTCCATGCGGTCCAGGAGTCAAGGGTTCTAGATGCCCTCTTGCGGCCCTCAAGTCAAACCACTGCACCTCAATCAAGGCGAGTTAATAGCACCCGTCTAATCAAATAGTAACACATCATGGCCATCACATCCAATCACATCATAATCAAAATATAATAGGTCTAGTATCAAAGGGTCTTGATCACTTGCGAACAAGTGTCCTCAAATAATAAGTGGTCTGATCACTTGCGAGCAAGTGTCCTCAAATAATAAGTGGTCTCAGTGCGCCAGAGCGGGATGTTACATAATTTCTAATTTAAGCTAAGCAGCTAAGCAACTGTGATAAGAAAATTCTGTCCACACTCATTATTATTGAACCCCATATTTAAGACTTTTTACTAGTATCGTTCAAAGAATATTGTGTGGGTAGAAATATCTTTTTCTATGACAATAAGGGGATAAATATGAAGAGGTCAGTATCACTCAAAGTTCATAAGCTGTGAAGCCATTATTAGATTATGATATTTGTAATCTGTAATCGAGTAAAAGAAAAATATATATCGAAAAAAGTACAGATTCATTTAATGTATTTTAACATTATGTAATTTAAATTCTTTAAGTTTTAGAAAATTGAATTGATTTATATAATTACAAAATATGACTTAAAAAAAAAGCTTACGAAGATAAAAACCCATCTAAATTATATAAAATAAAGCACAACACAAGCTATTATTGACTTAGCTAAAGTACCTGCCCTTATCCCTGACTCCAAACATGTCTGCAATTTTTTGGACAAAATCAATCCAACAAAATAAGCTGGAAAAACAATCGGAAGGATGGCGCAATGGCCATATCCAAAACGAGACTGAAGGACCAAATCTTCAATGCCACACAGTACTCTCAACTGATAGAAAACAGAGAATTAAAGGCAAAAGCACACAATTCCATTCTATTCCATTCAAGTAAGCAAGACATCTGGCGAATTAAAGAAAAAATAGAACGATTTATCAGCTCCTTCCCCAACGAGGGTGCTAAATGTCAAGGTTTGAAATAGATTTAAACTTTCTCCATCTCCCAAGAATGTCACTGGGCAATAAGACTTCAATTTGATGAAACAATCGAATACTATATAAATAGTATCAAATATTTTAAAAAAAAAATTAATAAATAAGTAGTATAGAGAAAATGTAAATTTATTTTTGTCAAGGAACAAATTAATTACGCGTACACCTATTGATAATGGATACAATTAATGATCTTTTAACCTTCTTTAACCTTAAATGGATAATGGGCACAATTAATGATCTTTTAACCTTATTTAACCTTAAACCCTAATCTGATATCTATGCATTGAAGATGCTGGCATATTCTTAGTGGTCCTCCAAAATCAATGCATCAAATTTATTGTTCATAACTTTCTTGCATTTATCAAAACATTCGTTAACATATTTACTTTTTAACATTTACCTAATCACATTAAAAAATTACTGTAAAAATAGGTAATTACAATATATTACAATTATTTTCATTATATTGCAGGCACTCGTTCAACTGCTACCTTTAGACATTCTCAGCAGCAAGTTAGCGACTGTGCTAATAAGCATTCAACCTTAACGAATGCTATATACCATACCTCACGGCAGGTTCCCCGGCCACGTTTTGCTTGATCATTGGAATTTGAGAGGTTACTAAACCTAAGAATCTAATAGACCGGAGGTGGGTTAAATTAAAAATAAAGCAAAAAATAATCATATACCATGATTCCTTCTTGATATTTGATTTAAAAAATACAAATCTAAATTTATAAGGTAGCGAGTTAAACCAATATAAAAGAGGAATGAAATAATTGGGCGGGAGAGTTAACTCATTAGAGAGTACAAGTGGGGTTGGATTAATAAAAAAATATTAAATTCCATAATCAAAGATGGCCCAGTTAAACTGCTCAAGAAGCAGATTAAATTGCTGAAAATCCAATGAAAATTTACTTAAACAAAGAGAGATAATATAGGTAGGCTAACCACTAAAAAGATGGATTAAGTAAATGCCGTCTGGGACAAAGATTATAAAAGAAATTAAAAAACTAAACAAACTGGTTAAATTACTAACAGGGCGGGTTAAACCTCTTTTTAGCTGGAGCCATGGCATCAAGATTAACATGGTCGATACCTGGAAATGGCATCAAGATTAACCAGATCCAGAAAAGAGACACCAGATCCATACATGCCCGTGGGTCGAATTTGTTTTGTGAAAGGGTTTCGAAAGGAAGTCTATACATGAGATTTGAGATTTGAGATAAGCAAGAATTCTATACAAAACAATATAAGGCTTCTGAGAAGAGAAGGAAGTAAAGGAAATAATAATAATAAATTTACAGAACAATCTGGCGATTCTAAGAAGGTAGAGGAAATAATAATAATAAAATGTACCGTGGACAGAGTAATGACCGCTCTTCCCTTGAAACGTTGGTTGCTCCAGCGGATGATCAAGTTCCCTACAACTCGGTTCAACCTCGTCCCACATACACATGACTGACGCAGACTGGACCCGAACTACTCAGACATCCAAACTCAAACTCGATCATCGACATCCGACCACACACCGGCATACACACTGGCATACGGGAAAGATTTCAGTATATATCACTTCTCCAACTGGCCTTCAACGGATAGATATTTTCTTGCTTT
>SNQJ01S0042928.1:37338-87979 GCA_010110895.2 Picea sitchensis | reverse complement strand
GAATCTAACCCCTAGGTTGCTTCTAAGGGAGATATCACAACTGATGGAGCCATATCCTCAACTAATACCAAATATAACCAAGGTGGATGAGCCTCTCAAATCCTATAAATTGAGGCATTCTCATGGTGAACAGAGGAAGAAATAAGCAAAGCATTGTTATTCTAATCATGGATCTTTCGAGCAAGGGGTTGGACGAGGAGGACTTGGAGAGGTTGTTGCAACATCATCTGAAGATTGTAAGTGTCTTTTTAAAGTTCTCATCAATATAATTGGCATGTTTACTTCTAGTATGTGTTTACATGTACTTGTCTATGCTTGTTATTAATATTCATAGATATATTTATTTTGTCTAATCCATTAGAGTAGGATATAGTTGTTTGTCTCTTGTCATCCATTGCAAGTATTGTTCAGAACTCACAGATTGGAGCAGCCTGGAAAAACTTTGAAAGTTAAATACATCATACCATCCCTCCTTCTCTCTTTTTCAATGGACATAATTAATCTATAGGAATGGTAGTGTCCAAAGGTAGTTTTCTGTCTTGGTAGAGGGGTCTGTACTCGAAGGAAAAATTCACCTATTGCAGGGGAATATTTTTGTAATAGAAATTGGCCACTCCACTGGGGAAGGACATTGACTTGTCTTTCCTTGGATCGTCTAATATTTTTCCTTGTTTTATCTTGTTTGGTCGATTGTTTATGAGCCTTCCCTATTCCTTCTGCTTCATCAAGTGGTAGTCATAGTTACCAATATAGTCTTTGTTGAGTTTTTGGTTTTTTATGATTATTTTAAAGCATCTACAAGACTAGCACTCCCCTAGAGTGTCTACCAGGGCGTCGATTATCTGATCATTACTCCTCAGTGGTCTCTTAGGGAGCATTGTAGCACTCTGTCTCATTGTTTTAGGGAGCATTGATCTCTTCTACTTTTGAGTAGATCCAGGAGAATCTGCCATGTTTTTCTCATCCCTTTGTTGAAGGTATTTTTCCCAGAGTCTATACTTTTTCTTGTGAATATGTTTAGGTTGAGGAGATGGATTCTTATCACTGTTTTTGTTTTCTTGTTTGAGCTTTCAACCTTTTCCAAACTGCAAGATTTATTTTCCTTGTTTCTTCTTGGTTTCATCTGGGTCTTGCAAAATTTTATGGTTATCTGACTAATTGAAAAGGTCTGCAAAGGTTTGTCGGTCTTAAGTTACTTCTCAAATCTTTCCTTTTTGAATGATTTGAGAATTTATGATTGCCACAACATATCTTTTATTTCTCTTTCCTATTGCTCGTTTTGTCAAGATAGTTGATTGATTTCTCTTTCTCCTTATCAATTTTTGGATTCTTTTCTGAACTTTCTTGTATTCCTTGAATGCTTGTTGATTTTCGAGTCCTTGATTGAGTGAATTATCATACTTGTTTATTTATGTTCTCGTTATCCTGTGAGTGAATTCTTTGTTTGAAATCCTTTTTTTCTTCATGTCTTTTGTATCTACATTCGACTCTTTCATTTTTTATTGAAAGTAATGGAGCGTTAAAAGATTTGAATTTTCTTTCTTTATATATTAGAATCAAACAAAGAAGAAAGTTGCATAGTTGTTTTTGGGTAGTGTAGATAGGAAGATTGCATTTGGGAATTGGGTGTTTTTGTTGAAGAAATTTGAACCTCTTCTCCATCCCATATGTAGGATTCATTAAACAAAAAGAGTTGCATCTCATTTTTCTGCATTCTTTTGGAGTCGAGAATAGAACATCATAAGTTTCACTTTCACACCCTTGAGTAAACAAAATCCCTAAAATAAAACACTTATAAAATTGATCAGATACTTTTATATTATCTGGTAGCGAACCTACATTAGCTTAAAGTGTAGGGATTTGGAATAGGTTGTGAGGATAACTTTCCAAAGCCATCAGACAAACATAGAATCTTTTGCTAGGGAGCGGTAAATCCAATTTTTCGTATAAGCATAGCCGGGATCCCCCTCTCACACAGGGGTTAAACATGAGGTCATGTGTGGGAGAGAAACAAATATTTCCCCTCCGAAGCTTAACCCACATAGTGGAAAGATCGTATATTGGGGGTTCTTCCTGAGAAACGACTGGTTTCATTTGCTCTAGAAGCTTCATGAATCCAAAATATGTTTGGGTTTCTCAATAGTATTATGGTCCACTTTTCCTTATTACTCTTGAAGTATTTTAGTCTTTTTATCTTTCCCATACGTTCCTTCCTGACTATTGATTGTACCCCCCCGGAGGCTGACTACGAGTTGGTAACCTTAGTGGCTTATATCTATAGGGTTGATACAGAAGGTGATGATGAAGGGGAGTCTTTGTCATACCTGGGTCAGACATTGGTCAAACTCACTTGGGCTCCTTGGAGGATACACCCACGGGTAAATCTATGTGGGAAATTGCACCAAGGCATAATTCTATTAAGTAGGTCGCCAATGTAATTGACTCTATCCCATCCCCTTCCTATATTGATCTCACAATGTTAACTAGTGGTTTCATTGTGGGAAGGTTTGTTTGATTGTTTTCTTCTTATATTTGTAGTGTGTGTTGTTTGTTTTATTTAGTGGACCTTAGGTCAAGTCAATGTCAATGGCGTCAATTCCTGGGAGTACCAATGAAGGAACCCCTTTTCCCAAGGAACCTTTTGCCTTTCCTTCTTTTTCTTTTGACCATCGATCGCGGAAAATTTTCCACTGCTGCCTCCTGTAGGAGTCTGGGCCCTGACTCAGTGTGCAGTGAAGGTTGGTTCTACGGTGGGTGGTTAGGCGGGGAGGTCGGGCATATTTAGGAATCAATGAAATTCATCCTCGGTATCCCACAACATCTTTGGAATATTGAATGAATTGGATGTCACTTCTTCATATATGTGAAACAGGGGGAGTTTACATTGCACCAACTATTTACCCGAGCTATTAGAAAACAACTAGGGATTTTCCAACTGACAGATTATCAACTAAGTAATAGAAAAATATCTAATTTATTGATGGAATGGCACTCAACACCCTACTTATACCAACCAAACTACCTATCCAGAGTTAGCCCCAAACAAAATAGCTTCACCAGAATCAGTTCCAAATTGATCTACAGAGTCTTATCTAGAGATTTACTGATGTAGATATCTAGAGTTTAGATTATAGAGATATAGCGTCGATCTACTGACTCAATCCTAGATTCAGTCAACAAGTAAAAAACTTGAGTCAATGATATTAGATTTTTATGGGAAATAGTGTAAATAAGGAGGCCTTAACTTACGAAGGTAGGTGTGAATAGTCCTTACCTTCTTACACTTGTGGCTACTCACCTTGAATGAAAGTGGTCTGGTCAGTACCAGCTGCTAACCTTGAATTATTACCAATGTATCCTTGCAATACTCGGTCCTTACCTTACCAGGAATAAGAACTTACTAGGAATCTGAGGCAGGGAAGTTCTACCCCTTCTTAGGTCTTTAGAATCACTTCTTCACGGATCACTCGGTGCTCAAGTTTTTGGTGAACAAGCTGGTGCTAGAAGGTAGGATATGTCCCCCCGACAAGAATCTAAATAGTGCAAACCCCCTAAGAATTAATGAAACAAGTGGTTGGCAAGGTCAATGAGTAAGTTGGGTAAGTGAGGTGGGAAACTCTCAGAATAAGAAAAAAAAACCTTTCTCGGTGCAGACAAGCGGCTTCGCTCCTTCTGAAATGCATTTTTTCATAAAGTAAATCCTCATTTTGAGGAGTTCTAAGGAATAATCATCCATCCATCGGGTTTTTAGTATTCCTCTTTTGCTCATATTAGGTAGGATCAAGAATTATGCTTGTGCTTAGTCTCAGATATGGGCTTTTATGATGTTGAGAACTCTAGGTCAAGCTCTTAGTTTTTGCTCAAATTCCCCTAGATGATTGTCGGTTAATCTCTGCCTGGAAACGTTTATGTGTTTGCAAATGTTATTGTTTCTGTATGTGTATGGATTATTTTTCAATATATGAATTGCTTCCACAGTGAGTCTTTCGTCACTCACCATCGAGTTACTGGTTTGGTTGTTCCCCACTCTAGTGATCTTGAATTTTTCCAATGCTTTGAATACACCTAATGCTTCAGATGTATTAAATCAAACCACCCACAAATCAACCTCATGTCGACCTTTCACCTTATTCATCCATCAGGTCTCCTTCCCTTTCTCCTTCTTCACCTAGTGAAATATATAAAGCAAGTAGCCAAGTTGATAAGAAGAAGAAGAAATGGAAGGGGAAGAAGAAGAATAATAATAAAGAGACCAAGCCGCCAACTGCATCAGGTCATGTTGGATCCGAGAAACCAGCTAATGTTAATTGTACTGGGAGTGTTGATCATTTTGACAAGTCTATAATGAAGAATCCTAAACCCAAATTCCCTTACAATATTTGTAAGGGTGACCACTTTCTAAGGGATTTCCCTGGTCTTGCCAAGGTTTTAGAAATGTGGTCTTCCACGTCATCAACCCCTATTGAACATGCTAGTGACACCCCGTCAACAGTAACATTAAGGTTTGTAAGAAGAATAGAACTGTCAAATTTCCTTGTATGTTATGTGCAGGTGATCATTACTCTCACCTTTTCCCTCGTATGGAAAACGCTTCTTATATTTTGGAAAAGATTCAACTTCCAACTGATTATCATAAGATCTCTCCCAAACCATCGTTAGTTGATGGACCGGTCCATTTGGTTCCATCCCTAGTCAATTTGGTTGATCAGGTGGTCAATCTGGTTTCATCTTCGATTGAACTACTAACCCAAGTAGTTGATCCAGTTTCTTCATCGATCAACCTAACTCTTCATATGAAAATTGAAACCCAAGTGACTGGTCTAGTTCCATCATTGATCAACCCCACTCTCCATATGAAGAGTGCCAAAGTGGTCGGTCCATTTTTGTCATCGATCGATCCCACTCTTCCCTTGAAGAGTGCAACCAAAGTGGTTGATCCGGTTCCATCATCAGTCGATCCCACTCCTCATTCAAAGAGTGAGGATGTCTCTTAGGTATACCTCGTTAATATTTATTTACCCAGACAAGGGGGCACTCTTCCCATCTCGATGGCACCCCCTTCAAGCAATCAGATGATTTCTATTAATTGGAATCATTTGACAGAACCTCATATTCCTTCTTAAATGCCTTTCCAAATCACCATGCAAGTTTGTGATAGGAATATTCCTAACACTATAATAGATTAAGGTGCTTCTGTTAGCATCTTATCCGTGAATTCTTGGCAAGATTTGGGTTCCCTGCAGCTTGCACCCGTGACTCAGAATATGTTGACCTTTGAAAGAAGAGTTAGTCAACCATTAGGTATCCTTCCTCAGTTTCTGGTTACTTTGGGAGGAAAAATGGTCTGCATCGATGTGATGGTAGTTCACGAACCCTTAGACTTTAACCTGCTCCTTGGGCGAGACTATGTCTACCTTATGAGAGATTTTGTGTCCACTCTCTTTTGAGTGATATGTTTCCCTCATAATGGAAACATAGTAGCGATCGACCAGATTTCATTCATTAACCCTCATCTGATGGTTAACCATCCGCCTTCTTTGAATGGTCCATACATGTCAGCAATGTCCACCCCATCGTAGGTCAATTATGTAATGACCTACCCCATGCATTCAACCCCTCACGAGAGGGAATATATCCCTTCTCCTGACTTAGATCTGGTAGTTGACATGGTAATCTCTTCGATAGGGCTATTACAGCCAGATCTCCCTATCCTTATCAAGGTTGTCGACATGTATTCCTTTTGGAGTGTTTTTCTTCCATATAGCGAAGATCTCCTAGAAGCCATGGCTGACATTTTTCCCTTGACATGATTTCCTTCCAGAGCATTGTCCTCTTGGAATCCATGATCAAGGAGAGGTTTTGAGCATATTTTTTCTTCTCTATGGCAAGCTCGTTAAAAAATGAAACAAAGATCTTGAGCATAGTTTTTCTTCTCTGTGGCAAGCTCGTTAAAAAATGAAACATAAATCTGGGGATTGAACCCAGAGCCATGAGCATAGTTCTTTTCATGTGTCAAGCTTGTTAAAAAAAATAAAAAGTCACCTCTCCTATCAATTCAAGTCTTTTCACTAGACCTCGTAGATCTCGAGTCAAGTATTTAACTATATCTCTTAGTTTTTGAGTCGAGTCTTTCATTAGGTCTCATATTTGAACCTTCCTTTCTTCTGCCTTTATCAGTTGACCTTTTCTCCTTCATCCAGTATAGAAATCTGTGACAATATAAGCGTTGACGAATGAAATGAAGCTTGGGGGGACATGTCTCCAGCATTTGATTATCATTTTGTAGTTAAGCCATTAGATTTTCAATATGGAGGGAAAGTACCAACCATCCATGGGTATCCCTCAAAACCTTTGGAAATTACGTTGGGAAATTACAAGCATAGTTTAATTTTGTTTCAAGCTTGTGTAAAAATGAAACCAATTTTGAGCTTAGTCTTTATTCTTTCTCGTGATTTTAAATACATGAGAATGTAACCGAGCATACTTTTATCACTTTTTCAGACTCATAAATTTTATACGAAAAAGGAACCCCTTAGAGTTTCCTTTAAGCTCTTTTCAAACTCTCTAAACATGAAAAGATTGTCGAGTGATCTTGATTCCTTTCACACTCGTTAAAAGGTTTGAAAGGGTGTCTTTCATGTAATAGTTTATCTTTTTTTCAGACCTCGGAGACTAAAATTACAAAAAATGACAACTCTAGAGCCACTTTTAAGTTCTTTTCAGACTCTTTAAACATGAAAAACCACTGATTTTTCCTTCTCTAGACTCGCTAAACTACACATTGAAGGGCCCATATGGGGACAAACTCTTAGTTCTTCCAGTTCATTAAACAAATGAAGAAGAAGTTATTGAAGGTGAGTTATATAGAGCATGTTGTATCCTCCTCGAGCTCGTTAAATTAAAAAGAGGTATATGTCTATCTGGATGGGGGAAAATTTGAAGGAAGTGGGTCAATCTTCTTGAAAATTTTTGAAAATATCTCTTGCAGTTGCCCTTGAACACGACACTTGTTTTAACCTCCACACTGAACACTTGGATAATCCACTAAACCTTTTCACTAAACCAATCCTATGAGTCCTTCCACTCCTTTTACCCATCGAAAGAATACATCAACACTCATTGCATTATGTTTTGGTCCACTCTGTGTTTATGCTTCCAAGTCTCAAGTCATGCCTCAGTGTTCAAGGGAATTTTCCTCCTCGAGATTCAACCATCTACAAAATTACCAGTTTCCATACATGTGTCAGTCTGTGTTCATCTTCTATATCTTATCACTTTCCTATGTCAGTTTCGTGTCGATGATGGGGGATACATCATTGCCCTCCTTCAACAAGTCTTTTCCCTTCGAATTCAACACATCATCCAGGAATTAGACTTAGAAACCAGTTAGTACCTTGGGACCTACATGGCTCAATGGCAGGCCTCCTCACTTCCAACAGTGGGTTTACATAATTGACCTCTGATTGGATGATTCCATGAATGTTAGACCTCGGCTCATTTATTCACATTCGTTGGATTGTACTAGGTTACCTTGGGAGTAATTGACATCATTAGTGATTTCCCTCTTACTTGTTAACAGTTTACCTCAATGACTGGTAATCAAGTGGTGTCTACCATGTTCGACATCAAAAAATCTATTCACACGGCTAGATTCATACCACATCGGGATTGGGAAGAAGACCCTGGGTTGAACATTCATTATGTTATCTGCTTAGCCCAGGTTGCAAAGGAAGTCATTTGAGCATGTTGATACTTATATTGTCACATAGATCCACGTTGTATTGGTCTGTGGCTATGTTTTATCATCTCATAGATCTAGTATTGTGTCATTTGCGTGGCTATGATCACTTCATTTCATATAATTATGGATCCACATTGTATCTCTGGTGGCCATACCCTTAGTCAATATCATCATGGATATGCAGTGTATTTATTGGCGTCCGTACTTTGAGTCATTTATAGTCCAAGCATAGGTATGTCTGCCTTAAGAATGGAACACATATTAACATTGTTTGATGGTTGTCTGTAGCATCTACCAAGTTCCATGACTCCATACCCTTGCTTTGAAGAATATACAAAGTGTTTCGGACATCATATTTCATCTTTTAGCTTCACACTTTGGGGGGAAATATGTTACACATCAAAATTCCTCACTTCGATAATGTCAAATTCTCATTGTCGCAAGTGTCGCATTCTCATTCCATAAGTGTCACATTGCGAGCGACACCATGAAAACACTTGATACAACCCCTAAAACATGTTAGAATAATAATCCCCATCATTTGACAGTTGAAGCAAATGTTTTTATATGAGAAATAATCATCTTGATAACTTTTGGGAAGATCAACGCTCACATGCTCATATACAGGGAGCACTAGCACTCCTTTCCCATTTCACACAGAGTGTTGTAGCACTATATGGCCCATTTTTATGGAGCTCCGAATTGGTTGAGAAAATCTTGGAAGAAATCCCTTTTTCTTCTAAAGACAACTATGAATGGATCGAATTGGTTTGGCTCGAATCAAACCCCTAGGTTGCTTCCAAGAGAGATATCACAATTGATGGAGACATATCCTCAACTAATCCCAAATATGACCAAGGTGGTTGATCCTCTCAAATCCTATAAATGGAGGCATTCTCATGGTGAACAAAGGAGGAAGAAATCAGCAAAGCATTGTTATTCTGATCGTAGATCTTTCGAACAAGGGGTTGGATGAGGAGGACTTGGAGAGGATGTTGCAACATCATCTGAAGGTTGTAAGTATCTTTTTAAATTTCTCATCAATATACTTGGCCTATTTCCTTCTAGTATTCGTTTACATGTACTTCTCTATGCTTGTTATCAATCTTCATTGATAGATAGATTTTGTCTAATCCATTAGAGTAGGTGATAGTTGTTTGTCTCTTGTTATCCATTGCAAGTATGGTTCAGAATTCATGGATTTTCGTAAACAAGAAGGGCCCAAGGGGACACATGAAAAAGTCCCTATAGGGAAAATAATTGCAGTACCTACTGACACATCCAATGTAGATTCAGAGGAAGAAGCTACAAAAGAACATGAATAAAAGACATAGGAAGGGCATAAAAAGGAAGAAAAATCTAAGGAGATAAATGACTAGAAGGAACACCATGTTGAGTAATTCAAGCAAGAAGAACCAAGATATAAGGTTGATGTATATCACCACCCACATCACCTGGAGAAACAAGAATGATCTAGGCAAAGGCATGAGCATTAGCCAACTTATTATAGACCAACATGGAACCAAGAGGGCAACTGGTTGGGAGGCACATGGAGGAATAACAAGAGTGCATGGAGATATCAAAGTAGCACATCAAGGAGCAATTGGAATCCAGATCAAGGTGGAAAGGAAGTAGTTGGACACCATGTTCACAATTCACTAGGACGGATGGATTATTGTGATTTGTACCCCTTGGCTACATTTCTTAGCAGATCATATTGTATGGATTTGTTGGCACAGGGGTAGACTCAAGGTTCAATGCTACAATAGTGCACCAACAAAACCCTAACTACCGACCCTTTCGGCAACACCTACGAAGCAGATGAAGTCTCACCCGAGGTAGAGGCAAGGGTGGTTATAATACTCAGGTGTCTGCAACCTTAGCTGGGACACAGGTCAGTGATTACAACACTTAGTAAGCACTCAACATAGATCATTTATCAATATTCCACTGAGATCTACTTCGCCGACGTAACAAAGTATCTCATCATTCACTTAGGTCTAGGTTATTTTAACACTTAGCAACAACAAGACATATCATATCTGGTAGAACAAGCACTTAGCATATTCATACACATCGGATTTAGCATTCATATACATCTCTAGCACTAAGCATAAGCAAGTCTATTTAATCACATCTAGGCATTCAACAATACAAAACATCTAAGAATAAGCACAAAGCACAACAGACAGTATTTATGTGGTTCACCCCCACCCTAGGGCTACGTCCACCAACTCTTCTTCTTTATTAGCTTCAGTCAATCCGGTTACAGCACAGAGCTATCAAAATCCTACTCCGCATAGGATAGAAGATCTGCGCGCACCTCACCAGATCCTCATTCCTTGAGTATATCTAGCACATAGCCTTCTTACAGTCTGTTCACTCAACACTTACAACACTTGCACTCAGCTCTATAAGTCAATCACATAGATCAATTCTAGCACTTAGCCCTTGGCAGGCCAATTCCACCTTTACCTACGCTATGTCCACCACATGGACATCACTCTACCAGACCAGAGAGAAACACCAGCTTGTATTAGAAATACGTGCACGGTAGAGCAGAGAAAGGAGAATGAGGCTAGAAAGGATGGAGACGAAAGGCATCCCATCATCCTGGACTAGCGCATGATCAACCTCTTGTCAAGTTGTATTCAGTGTAGGAGCTACTCCTTTTTTATGGTTACGTCTTTTTGTATATGTTATGGTTCAGTTTATCAAACTGGTCTTCGGAGGACTGGGTCGGTTTCCCATGGTGGCGGCCTAGCCCTCCCCCTACTATCTTACACAACGCAACTCTGGGATCCCTAATCTGGTTTTGGCAGATCAAGAAACTCCCCTTTTCTTTTTTGTATCATAACTTCTCTCAATAATACATGAATTCACACTCACTTACAAAAAAAAAAACTATATATAATATTAATTAAGTAAAATATTTCAAAATTTATAACAATAACTATTCTTTATAATTCTAATTAATCAATATTGCAAATTTAATGATATTTAACCCTGCTTTATTTTCTTGTTACCTTCTATGTACTCAAAAACCATTATCAATGCCATATGGGTCAACAATATTCAAAGGAGTGCAAAACATGAAAAGTAACATGATGTTTTTAATAAAAAATAAATAAAAAATAAAAATGAATTACATGTATTTTTGGTAAAAATAAATAAAAATGATGACTTGAAAATAAAAAAATAGTAAATAGTAAAATGTTTAAGACTTTACTTTTCTTAGACTCAATATTAAGTTCAAATAAGATAATAGGTTCTCCTTTTTGGTGACTTGACTTGTTATGATCTTTGGGATTTGGCCCCTTTTCTTTTTTGTATCATAACTTCTCTCAATAATACATGAATTCACACTCACTTACAAAAAAAACTATATATAATATTAATTATAAAATATTTCAAAATTTTAACAATAACTATTATTCTTTATAATTCTAATTAATCAATATTGCAAATTTAATGATATTTAACCCTGCTTTATTTTCTTGTTACCTTCTATGTACTCAAAAACCATTATCAATGCCATATGGGTCAACAATATTCAAAGGAGTGCAAAACATGAAAAGTAACATGATGTTTTTAATAAAAATAAATAAAAATAAAATGAATTACATGTATTTTTGCAAAAATAAATAAAAATGATGACTTGAAAATAAAAAATAGTAAATAGTAAAATGTTTAAGACTTTACTTTTCTTAGACTCAATATTAAGTTCAAATAAGATAATAGGTTCTCCTTTTTGGTGACTTGACTTGTTATGATCTTTGGGATTTGGAGGGCTAACTTAAAATTACGGGATTAGAAACAAAATCTTTATATACTTGAAATCTGAATATAAAAGATACTCTTAAATTTGTGAACATAAATGATACATTTAAATTTTCAAATTTTTTTGGGTTGATCATTTCTTGCTACTTTTGTGAGTTTTTTTTTTTTTTCTCTGTTTGAATGCTTTGCTAACTTTGTTAAGGTAGGGTTTTCTTCTAATGCCTTATTTCTTCAATTTGTTGTACAATTCTTTTGCACTTGTGTGTATTCTTTTATATCTTTATTCTCAAATGTTCTTGAATTCACTTATGACTCATTTTCTCCTAAATATCTATAACCTGCGATTAAAGGTTCTCTTTTTTTTTTTTACATTTTGAACTGGCCATGGTTACTGACATTTTGGGGGATTAAATGTAACTTTGATTCCATTTTTGTTCATTAATGGTCATCATTAGACTGTTCATGTCTTATAGAATTTGTACTCGAAATCAACATTCTTATGGCTTCTCTTCTATCTTTTGTTTTTAGATATATTGAGTTACACCACAATTGGTATCATAGCTCTTCTTCAAAGCCAAAAATGGAAGATTTTTTTCTTCTTGCATTTTTCAAGGAAAAAGAGGATGGAAGTTCAAGATCAATTTTGAAACTTTTAGACAATAAGAAGCAAACAACTATAGATATGAGTCCCTCTCAAAAAAACATAAGTTAAAAAATAAATCCAAATCAAAGTCTAGGAATCAAAGTTATCGCTCATTAAAAATCAATTGTTTTAGGGTTTTTCCATGATGACGCATATTGTAGATCAAATATCTTTCCATTGAGTACCCAAATTTCAGTCAAACTAGTGCCCAAAGTTGCAAAGTGGTTGTGGTATTTCATAATTGTGGTCATAATATCTAATTAGAGAAGTATCACCAAAGTTATGATCATTTTACATTCACAGATTCAAAAGTAAGTTATTAAATTTATAAACCCTATTTTTGTTATGGGTTTTATTCCAAGAAACATTTTTACAAGAAAATCTAATGGTCATAGTATCGAAGAATACATAAAGTATTTAATTTCATTATGGAAAAATAATTGGAGACTAGGGCTATGCCTTCAATTGAAAGATGATGCTACCAGATGGGAGAAGTTGTTCAACGTTGAAAAGATGAAGGTACTTTCATATGAATCATATGAGCAAGTGTTTTTAGATAGGTGGTCTCATGCTGGGCATAAGGATAAAGAGAGCACCAATTGTTTGTTTTCATATTCAATCTTCCTATTATTGGTTCATGGATGTTCAAGAGGGTTATTGTTTCTATTAACCCTTGAAGTTGCAACTCTCATAATTTCATCAATATTAACTTGGCTAAAATAGTGTAAGTTCCTACAAATCATACTCAAAGCATACAAGTTGAGGGTAAGAATGTTTAATTTTTTAAATATTTGAAGCTAACCTTGGATAGATATGTGTTTCATTCATATTTTCATGCTATAGATATAAATGATGTGGATGCTATTCTTGGATAGTTAATAGTAATGCAAAAAATGTTTATGAAGCTTTGGTACAAGAAAACGAAAATCACGCCTATATGATATGTCTTTTTAAGCAAGAAGGGCCCAAGGGGACACATGAAAAAGTCCCTATAGGGAAAATAATTACAATACCTATTGACACATCCTGATGTAGATTCAAAGAGGAAGAAGGCTAGAAAGGAAATGAATAAAATACATAGGAAGGGCATAAAAGGGAAGAAAAATCTAAGGAGATAAATGACTCGAAGGAACACCATGTTGAGTAATTCAAGCAAGAATAACCAAGAGATAAGGTTGATACATCACCACCCACACCACTTGGAGAAAACAAGAATGATATAGGAAAAGGCATGAGCATTAGCCAACTTATTATAGACCAACATGGAACCAAAAGGGCAATTGGTTGGGAGGCACATGGAGGAATAACAAGAGTGCATGGAGATATCAAAATATCACAATGAATACATTGATTCCAAGGATAAAACAAAATTAATATCGAGGAGGAAAGGCCATAGTTGGACACCATGTCCACATTTCACTAGGATGGATGGATTCTTGTGCTTTGTACCCCTTGGCTACATTTCTTAGCAGATCATAGTGTATGGCTTTGTTGGCAATGGGCAGACCTAGGTTCAATGCTACAACAACGCACCAACAAAAACCCTAACTACCTAATTCTTTCGTAAACACCTGCAAAGCGATGAAGTCTCACCCGAAGAGGTGGTGGTTGCAAGACTCAGTTGTTTGGAACCTTAGATGGGACATTGTGTCTGGTGGATTACAACACTTAGCAAGCACTCAACATAGATCATTTATCAATATTCCACTTAGATCTACTTTGCCAACGCACGTAGAGTATCACAACATTCACTTAGGTCTAGGTTATTTTAACACTTAGCAACAACAAGACGATCAACCGTAGACCAATCACTTGTATATCTATACACATCGATTTAGCATTCATATATACATCTCTCTATCACTCAAGCATAAGCAAGTCTATTTAATCACATCTAGGCATTCAACAATACAAAACATCTAAGAATAAGCACAAAAAAAACAACACACAGTATTTTACGTGGTTCAATTTCACCCTGTGGGCTAATACGCCCACCAACTCTTCTTCTTTTATTAGCTTCTCCAATCCGGGTTACATCATAGAGCTTATCAAAATCCTACTCCACATAGGATAGAATCACAAGACCTCGCCGCATCCTCCTTCCTTGAGTATATATAGCATGTAGCCTTCTTACAATCCATGCATTCAACACTACAACACTTGCACTCAACTCGCAAGTCAATCACATAGATCAATTCTTAGCACTAAGCCACTTTATTAATCTTTCTCCTCTTCCTACATTGCCTAGATACCTATTTATACATTACAAAAGTATAAATTTGTGGGTGTAAACCCACAGCTCACATCCCTCTTCCCATTACATATTCCTCAAAACCCAAAAGGACCTTAAAGTGGGCCTGAGATCCCATGATCTATGTTTTTCGAGTTCACATACTCTCCTTCGACACAAGCTATCGGTCCCAAAAACAGCTTAAATGTGACCAAGTATTCTCAAAACTTGGTCATAATAACAAACTTCCTCCCATGTTTCGAGGACAAAAAAATGTGAAGGGGGATGTACGCACCTAGAGGGATAATATAAAACCTAAGGTAGGTACCCAAAGGGGATAATGATAGTTAAGTGAACACATAGTCTGAAAACAATAGTTGTAACAAGGATTACTAGAAGCTTTCACCTACTAGAAGGTTCCTTCACTAGAAAGTTCCTAGGAGGCTAGATAAAACTATACAAAGAAATAAAAGCAATGTAATGAGTTGTATTGTGAAGCATATTGTAATTGTAACAAGCATCATTATGGATTGATTCTCCATAATGAGTAATTACTTAGGTACTCCGCCTTATGGTTTTCCCAGATTCTTGTGTTCACTTCTTTGTTTTTATGGTATGTATGTTTAATATTTTTTGAAAATTAAGGATTTCTCCTCTATATTTTATTTTCATATCTATTGAGTTACACTATAGTGACAAGGAAATGAACTCATAATTAGAGGAGAAGGGGAACTCCCTATTTTATGTAATGTTGAACCCTACTACCTTATTGAAGCATCCAAAACTAAATCTAAGAAGAGACATAACCTAAAAAATAACCGGGGAGGATATCGATCCCTCATATTTAACCCATAGTACTTCTTGGACAACATCTCCTTGCACCTCATATTGATTCACATGGGTGATTAGGGGAAGATATCAATTCCATGCTATCAATTCATAAATTATGGTTTCTTTAACCTTGAATTTCTTGCCAAGGAGATGGCTAATGACTTTCCCATTAAAACTATAGTTGCATTATCGGGGACTTGAAAGGATATTTACCTATTTAAATAAAAACAACCCAAACTAAGTCTAATACCCAAATTGGATTTCTCATATACTATTGAATCTTGGTTCCTTTAGACATGGAAAAACTTCGTCTTGTTGAAACACTAGACTTCTTGTAGAAGTCTTTGCACTATACAAGCTAGGTTTCATTGCTTGGGAAGGGACTTGTGTTGAATTTTTCTTAGAATAACCAATGAGTCTCCCACCATTGATGCCACATAGGTCCCTTGATATTTGAGAACCAAGAAGAATTTGAATAGGGATAAAGTCATAGCTTCATTTTGTTCCACAAAACAGGGTATCCCCACACAGAACAAACACCCTAAGCAACCACTCACACAACTAGATCAAATATCAATACACCAATATTTTACACATGGTTAAACATTTTACCATAGAGCTACACCATGATCAACAAACACCCCCATGCTCTTTAAATAAAAATCATGGACCAATAAGGTGTTAAGTCATTGATCAATATAGTTACAGATCGAGGATAATATCAGCCATAAGATCACTCTATTCCTAAAACATATCATAACCATAAGATTACATAACTACAAATGCATACTAATTCATACTAAAGAAACACACTTACCTAAAGACACATTAGACTAAGTCAATCTTAACTAACTCCTATGTCTAAATATCCTAACATCACCCCTAAGAACAACTTGGGATATGATTGAAGGATTTACAAAGGTGATACAATAGGGAGAAGGAAGGAGGCATTACAAAATTATCCCCCACTAATGGAAAATTTTTGAATCCTAACATAGATCAAGTTTGGAAAACTTCACTGTAAGAGACTTTGTGAAAATGTCTCAAACTTGATCTCTTGTCAAAAAGAGAACTTCAATAAATCGATCATGCATGAGCTTTTTGATGAAGTGCATAAGTATCCAATGCATTTTGTTGTGTTGATGTTGAACTGAACCTTTGGAAAGCTTGATGACACTTCCTCTCTGATTGTCACACTAAAGTGTGGTTGGATGCTACTAGTGGAATCCATACTTTGAAATGATATGTTAGCCACATGACTTCTTGAATTTCATTAACCACTACTTAGTACTGTCATAAAAAGAGCAAGAGATTGTTGTTTCTTACAATCCCAAGTGACATGTCCTGAACCAAGGATGCAAACATAACTTGTTGTAGAATTTTGATCATCAAGGTCGATGACCCAATCTAAATCAATAAAACCAATGAGTATGAGTCAAATACAAAGGCTACCAACCAAATGATGGTACAAAGTAGCATCGACTTCGGGATTAGTACACGTGGCAACAAGTTTGACTCCCTTCTAATAAGAAGGGAGAAGGGGGATGGTTTAAAAATATTTCATGTGAAGAGGTGAAAAATGCTACATTTCATATTTAGAATGGAAAGAGAAATTCCTTCTTTGGTTTGGAATACTTGGAGGCCAAGGAAGTAATGCAAATAACCAAAGTCTATCATTTCAAATTTCTTCTAAGGATGGATTTCACATGATTTAAATGTTTAGGTTCACTGCTAGAGGATAAGGTCATCAACATAAAGAATGTAAGGCATTATGATATGGCTTCCTATTTCCATTTGTATAGGCATTGGGGTCATAATGAAATCTAGAAAATCCGGTGTTAATAAGAAAGTTATCCATTTTAGCACACCAAGGATGAGGGGTGTTATTAAGGCCATAGAGAGATTTCTCAATGTGGAAAACAAGGCTAGAGTCACTCTGAACATAGTCAGGAGGTTGTTCCATGTAGATTTATTCTTGTGGATCTCCATGCAAGAAAGCATATTTAAGGTCTATTTGATGGAACTCCCATCTATGTGAGGCAACAAGGATAGAACAAGGTGTATGGAATTCATTTTGGCTATGAGGAAAATGTTTCATTGTAGCCATTTCTTTGTAACTTGAGAGAATCCTTTGGAAACCAACCAAGCCTTATGTCTTTCAAACACCAACCCAAATGCACACTTAGTTCTATATACCCATTTACATATGACAAGTTTCTTTCTTTTCTGTATATTACAAGATCCCAATTATTGCTTTCCATTACAGAATGATATTCTTCATTTATTATTGTGTCCCAAACTGTATGGAAAAAAGATTCTACGAATATTTTTGGATCATGAGTGTTTGAAACTTGATCCAAAATATAATATTCTCTTTAGAAATATGGGTGTGTTTGTTGTTGATCTAAAGGATCAATGACAATATCACCAACTACTTCTCATGTTGTATAGACCCATTTGGGAAATGATGGTGTTGGTGCAGGTTCAAGTTCAATGACTCATATGGAGGAATGTTATAAGGTTTTTAGAAAATAAAGAGATGTGCTCATTTTTCCATAGAAAGTATAGCGATATTGTCACCCAAATCCCATAGGCAAAAGGCTACCCCGAAAGCACCTTAACTTGACAAACAAAATAATACTGTATATAATTAATAGCCAACCATAGCACACCTTTTCCATACATAGCGACCAAGAAAGAATAACCAAAGCACAAGAAGAAAGTCCAAACCATAACCAAGAGAAAGTCCAACTAAAACCAAAATCCCATTAAAGAATCAGAAGCTTACTCCTCTCCAAACTTAAGCACCAATTAGTCTCAGGTGCTTGTGAGAGTAAGAGGACAAATGAGCTCTAACATCCCTATTTATACCTATTTCTATCTCACTTGACAGACCACTTCTATCGAGGCTAATAACTCAATATTAAATATTCTTTTGAGATGACTTGTTCTAGGGTTATCCAATGTTTTAGGGTTTCTTATTTCTTCCAAGAATATTCTACTCTTTTCAGGGTTACACATGGAAGTTAATACCTCCTACAACTACCATAATAACACTTCTCCTAGATAGAGCATAAAGGTAATGTTATTGAGCATAAACAAACCATTCAATCGATAGCATCATAGGCCACACATGCTAGCTCATGATCATGTAGATCAACTCACGAGAAATATCATCACTATCATTATCATCTAATAGCATCAACTACATCATATATTGAATCCATACTCTATCTAAGTAATCGGGCATGATGATAAGTCACTCACTCCATAGAGGGATACAAGAACCATTATTCTAATCCGGACATATGTCCTAGAAGAATAATTGTTCCAATAGATGCTGGAAGCCATTCCATGGGATACAAGGACTCATCTTCTAATTTGGACATACGCCCTAGAAGAATGATTTTCCGACTCATTTCCTCCTAATTCACTACCATGAACTCGAGAAAATTTGTTTTGGTGTACCAATCTCCACTATGGCTACTACCAGAACTTGGAGACAAACCATCTTTCTAATCTAGACATACATCCTAGAAGAATAGTTGTGCATGGGACATCAATAATTTGTCAATATGGACCATTCTCCAGAGGGATAATGTCTCGGCCCACCAACAATCTTTTCAACTCAACCATCCCTCCACAAGAAGGATGTCCGGCCCACCAACAATTTATCCCCGCTCGGACTATTCTCCTTCTCGAGAATGTATTTCCATCAACAAACTGACTATCCATCTAGCCGGAAATAATTCCAACACTAGTGGTATTCTCCATGGAAATCTCAAAACAATTCCATCCAATAGAACACAACTATTGCCTATCCATAGTAGTACACAACTACTATCCAGAAACACACAGTCTCTTAGTAGTACACAACTACTATCAAATGATACATAATCATTGTCAGTGGAACACATCCACCAAAATAGCATACATATATTGTCCAGAGGCATACAGTCTCCACACTAATCATATCATCATATATAAACCTACATAACAATATCATGATACAAACCGGGTCATCTCACCATTCTTCCACTCACATCTATGAGATCCGAAAGAATATATTCCTCAGTAAAACATCATCCATGGGCAATCTTGACTATTCTTCCCACATAGAAGAATAATTGTCCCTAATTTCCTGAGTGCCTAGACCATTCAATCTAATTAGCCATTCCTCCGACACTAATCATAGTGCATCCTGGAGAGAATGAGTTTTCCCTAGGGAATTCATGTCCTCGATTGTTTAACCTGGACCATTCACCTAACTGGCCATTCCTCCTCGACATTCAATCACACTGAAACCTAGAGAGAATGATTCTTCCTTAGGGAATGATTGTCCGGACAATTTCCTATGGAAATGACTGCCCCGCACCAACCTCCAAAATGCACCATTTTGAAATTTCTAACAACCGTGGAACTCTAAAAGAATGATTGCCCGATGAAGACCATTGTACTTGACCACTACTAAGAGTGAACTTCAAGAATAATAATGATCATCATATACCATTCCCCACACTAGCCACAAGGGGAATCACTGCCTATGGTACACCAACAATCCATCCATTTTCATGAAAATGGACCGACTGACCATCTTCCGAACTAGAAAATTATTGTCCGTTATAAATATCGAACCACTTTCCAGTCTGGAAAGGAATTGCCCAACCTGGACCATTTTACGAACTAGAAAATGACTGTCCATAAATCAATACCATATCAGTGCTCCCTCCCAACCTGAGAGTAATCACTTCCTTTTTCAATAAGGAATTCATCTCCACGAGCCCTAGCTTGTCCCTTAAGTATGCAAACTTTTCATCTTGGACAAAGGCTTTACCAAAAAATTTGTTATCTTCTCATCTGTGGAGATACACTGGAGAACCACTTCTCCCCTCTAGACTTTATCATGAAGAAAATAATGTTTGATCTCAATGTGCTTCGACTTGTCATGGAACACTAGGTTGTCTGAAAGCTTCACACAGCTCTAATCATCACAATATATCACGGTTGAATCCAACACCTGATCAGAGAGTCCATAAACCAACTTACAAAGCCACACTGCTTCCATATAAGCATCACAAGATGCAATATACTCTGCTTTTGCATTGTTGAGTGCAACATGATTCTGTTTCCTGCTATCCCATGACATTGTGGAAAAGATCAAACTGAAACATATCCAAGTATCACTTCTTCTATCATCTACACTCCCTACCCAATCTGAATCGATAAATCCATGGAATTGTATATCATAACTTAAACATCCCACAAAACAAATATCCAGTTGAGTATTCTCAAAATACATTAACGAGCCAATCATTTGTCGATACATAGATGGGTCTACTAGATTAGAGTCTCTCAACTTCTTCAGATATGTCATCATGGGAGTTTTCCATGGATTTTCAATCCATCATCCCAAACTTCTTGAAGAACCATTTCAATATACTTCCTCTGTCATATGAAGTTTTCACCATGCTTCGGTTGTACATGAGAGGCTCTGCACCAAGTTTTCTTGAATCCATACAAGGTATTCTTCCATATGCATACACGGGTCTCTTTCTGGTATACCTCAAAACCTTGATGTTTCTCTGCATACACTTCTTCTTCAATTACTCTATTGAGAAGAACAATATTTACATTCATCTGATGTAAACTCCAACCCATGGATACTATAGGAAATATAATGGCTCAAGTAGAGGTATATCTGGTTACTAGAACATGATGTCATCGTAGTCTTCTTCCTCCTATTAGGAGAACCCTCTAGGCCTCAGTATCACCTTGTATCTATCAATGCTCAAGTATTTTTCTCAATTTCTCACATACATTGTTCTTCATCACAACTTCCTTCCATTCCTTCTTCTTGACTGCTTCTAGTGGGTTCAAATTGGTTCAATTGGTTGTTCTGACTTTTTCTTTCTTTCTTGGAATATTCATGTTCTTCCTTATGTTTCTCTTGAATGTTGGAGTCCATGGAATATTCTATAGATTACATGCCTTTGTTTCCCGAAGGCTCCAACCTTCTGCCATATGAACATAAATGTATATGGATAACCAAGGATATTCAAGGCTTATTTTCGAAGAAGACTTCTTCTAGAGTCAAACTGAACACATGTTGCTTATCATGGCTTCTACTTCCAGTGAATAACATGGATACATACTTCATAGTCTTTACATATTCTTCTTCAATGGATCATATTGTTGGGGATTATCTCCCTCCTAATCTCAGCTTAATGCCTGAATGAACAATATGCATGCTCTTCTTTTGGAATTCTATGATAAGCTCCCTTGTAATACCCCTATTTCCCCCAGTTTGTAAATATAACTATAACTTGCCAAGAGAATATGGCAGACTAAATATGTGTGAATGTTTGATTTGATGAACCTTTGTATAAAAGGGTAAATGTATGAATTTTATGTAATTAATAGAAATTGGATATGTGTTCGACAACTACTGAAAGGGGGGAGTTTTCCAAGATAGACCATAGATGATATGAGAGATGGTGAGGGAAACCAAGAATGGTTGAGATGACCCTCACCAAACCAGTACCTACTAGGTGTAATTTCTCAATAGTCCTCTGACCCAGAAATGAATTACTAGTCACGCTGGTAGTTGGAAGGGACTCCTCAAGAGTTAATGAGGAGATGGGGCAAGGTACCCATTTGTAAGGATTCCAGGCCATACCACGAGTTGGGGATTCAAACCCACACAACCTTTCTGAGGAAGGAATGAAAGAAATTAATTCAAGGGGAAAAGACAGATCTACAAGAAGAAGAGTTGAGAAAACAATCTCGAGAAGAGAAGAGAGCATGTTTTCGACTCTGGAGTTGACAGAAAAGCTAAGGACCAATCTCGTTTTTGGCTCTATGAAGCCATGGGAAGGAAGTTGGAACAGGGGCATACCCAGGGTTCAACGCTACAACAATGCACCAACAAAACCCTAACTACTGGCCCTTTCGGCAACACCTGCGAAGCAGATGAAGTCTCACTCGGGGTAGAGGTAGGGGTGGTTGCAAGACTCAAGTGTCTGCAACCTTAGCTAGGACACAGATCTGTGATTATATCGATTACAAAGCACTTAGCATCAACCATTCGTCAATATTCAACCCTTATTATACTTCACATATAGCACAAAGCATCACAACATTCACTTAGATCTAAGGTATTTCAGCACTTAGCAACAGTAAAACAAATCAGATCTGGTAGATCAACACTAAACATCTTCATACATGTCAAATCTAACATTCACACACCTCTAATGAGCACAAAGCATAAGTAGATCTATCTAAATATATCAAAGCACTTAGAAAAAGAAGGGATAAACACATCAAGTCAAAGCACAAAGCATAACACATAGATTTACGTGGTTCACCCCCACCCTGGGGCTACATCCACCAACTCTTCTTCTTTATTAGCATCTTCAATCGATTACAACACATAGCCACAAAAAAACTTCTTCGCATAGGACAAAAGATCTACGCAACTCGCTAGATCCTTCTTCCTTGCGCTACAACACAAAGTCTTCCACAACTCCTTACAATGAATTGCACTTAGCTCTGCAAGCCTCTTATAGTTATGCACAAAGCACTTACAAAATCCATTAGCACTTAGATTACATCACATACATCACTATATCTTCCAATAGATGCCTAGATATCTATTTATACATTACCAAAGTGGGCCTAAGTGTGGGTAAACCCACAGGCTGACATCCCTTTCCCATTACAAATTCCCCAAAACCCAAAAGGGACCCGCAAGTGGGTCGAGACTCTATGATCTTTGCTTCGCCTTGCGCTCTTTCTTCGAATGGATGTTGAAGTCCCAAAATAGGTCAAGATGACCAAGATTATCCCAAAACTTGGTCGAGGGCCAACAGGCCCCCAACACTCACCTGTGACTTATCCCGAGTCACCTTGGTCTACGCAATTCTACCTCGAGCATGGCTCGAGCTGCTTCGACTTGCTGCTTTGTTGTGGCCTCTTTCTCGGTGAATTACAGGATCAATGCATCGTTTAATGGTCCTTCTAGGTGTTGTTCTGTGGTGATGACGACCTGTTCTAACTCTACCCCTTGGCTTTTGATCTTGGAAAACAACATGCATGCCTTGTCTTGTACAGGTTGGATTCGTTGAGTGACTTCCATCACTTTTCTCTGGATCATATGGATTTGCGGCTAAACTATTCGTTGTTCGTGATATCTTTTCATTCTATCTACTACAGACAGGGCCTTCAACTGCGCTTGTAGTGTATCCGCATGTTGTTTTTCTTCGTGGCGTTGCGATTCCAACGTCTGTAATTCTGGATTCTCTGTAAGGTTTTCGTATGTGTGGGTTCTCTGGTTACTTAGATTCTTGCACTCCAAGGAAAGATATTTTAATCTGTCAACTACGCTGCCAGAAATTGTTTCTCTTTGTTCCCTTATCTCATGTGGAGTTTTGAGCACTGCGCTGAGCTCTAGGTCTGTGATTCATTGCTGGAGCTTCTGGATTACTCCTTCTAGTTGTGCCACCTACTGTGGAACCCATTCTTCTGTCTGTACTTCGACGACAATCACAGAGCGAAGTGCTCTGTTGACCAGTTCCATTATCTCGATTTGCTCTGTGAGCAACTGTTCCTTGCTTTGTTGTAGCTTTGCTTTCTTTGCATCCCATTTTGCTTAGAGAGCAATATTTTCTCGTTCTGACGTGTTGCGCTGCTCCATAAGAACTCCCTATACAAACGTTAAAGCTTGAGTGGCTTGCAATGTTTCTTCTTGAGCCCGTCGAAGACGAGCTTCGAATGTATCAACAATCCGGTGGAGTTGAGTTGGCTCATCCCATGGTTCTGGTGTTCCTACTATCAGAGGCGCAGTGGAGACTGCGCGGCTAGACTGTAGTGCCTACTGCACCCCTTAGAGTTCAATCTCAATACAATTATACATCTGATCCTGCTTCGCCTCCTGTGTCTCTACTATCTCCAGTGCAACATCGTTTAGGGATGCAACGATGAAATTGAATTCATTAGGAGTGAGGACAGTTTGGAACTTAGTTCGGGTTTCTTTTACTTTCTTCCGTGATGATGGTTTCTGGGTAGAAGCCTTTCTTTTCTTCGAGGGGTCCTCCTTGTCTCTATGCGATGTTCCCTCACCTTTCTTCTATTGCATGTCTATGCCTTCTACCTCTTTGCCATCATCCCCTTCATCTGGTGAAATGGAAGAAGTCCTTAAAGAGGCACTGTCTACATTGTGAAACTCTTCATCCTTCTTGGTCTTGCCCAGGCCTGGTGTATCTGACACAATTTCTGGGCTCTCGATGTCAGAGATTTCTGCAGGGTTTGCGTGAATGAGGAGGTCCTCTGACCATTCCTTGGTGATCTCTTAAAGGTATTCTTATGTCAACTTATAGTATGACTACAATTGTTGCTTATGAGAATTGACGCACGTTGTGATGTAAATAAAATGGCGGTCCGTGCTGAATTTCATCAAAGGCCGAAACCTGTGGAGAGTATTCGGGGTCATGTGTGGTTCGTCTTGGATGGCTAGCTTCAACTAGTTGTAATAAGTTTCAAACACGACATTCGATTTCCTTTTCTTTTTCACGTCGTTTGAGTACCATAGGGTACTGAAATTCGTAGCCAAAGGTCCAAAGGGTTTGATGTCCAAGAAGGTTGCACCTTTCGGCTTTTCCCATGCAATGAATGTGATCAGTATGAGAATCCAGATGAAATGAAACTCATACCCTTGGTCCTGCGCTTCCCTGCAATCAATATCTATCTAGTTTACAAGGTACTATGCCCAATTCATTTGTACACCCTCCACGCACTTCCCTACGAGGTCGACTACGAATTCGGTCACTTGGGTGGGCCAGTTCTTGTGAACTAATTTCCCAGCAATTAGTTGACAGGCTAGGTGCATCATGCCATTCTGGATAGAGGCTACCTTGTAGCCTCGCGTTCCTTTATCAACATTGCCATACGTTTCTTTAATATTCTGCGCTAATGCTATTTCGATGGTTTTGCCAAGATAAAAATCCTGTGGATCAGGGCCTTGCATGCTTAAGCCCGTGATCCGATTGATTAACATCTGATCCACTGTTATGCAATGGTTTAACCATAAGTAACCTCTGTGGTAACAATATAGCAACAAATTGACGCATGCATTCACCTCCTTATGTCTGCCAAAGTGTGAGATCTTCATAACATTCAACAATGTGGATTGCACGAGGTTATGGGTCCATGATTGAGGGACGACCTTCAAATTATTTATTTTTGTCTTCGTTAGGTACTTGTATGGAGCGAGCATGTTGCAGACCTTCCTTTCGCTGAGGTTGAAGTCACTAAACTTCAACACTGCAATCTTGTCTTGGTCTACGTGAACTACACGTATCCCTTTGGGTAGGTACGCTGTGACTAAAGGGTACTCGAAGTCTCTGGGCACACTATCTCGATTAATTGCACCACTCAGGGGTGGAATGTAGGCAGGTAGGGTGCTCAGGATCAGTTTAGCATTCACAATATCATCCTTATGCTTAGTTCACTTCCCATCGACTGATCGGGATGGTCCGACTTGAGCAGTGGAGGGATATGCTTGCACGTTTCTCGTGGATGAATCCTGTACACCTGTAGATAACCCTCGCTTCGACATGACTTTCTCAGTCATTAAATCGATCAAAACTTCCTCAATGATTTTATCTGTGGCGCTGANTCCGACATGCAAGCTCGGGGTTAAATAAATCGGGTTCAAGATTAAGTCAGATACTACAATAAAAGAGATGGCAACACGACGATGATCACTTTGAAAGATAATCTTAATCTATGGGCTCAAATTCTCAGTTAACAAAAGTGTTCTTAGTGCGTGGTGCAATGGACTAAATAAGAAATTCAACAATGGTCTACTTGCAACGGGTATGAAGCTTCTATTAACCCTGGTCTATCCATTATCGTGTGGTCCAACAGTCTGATGACGATCCTTTATTTCTTTTCTGTCCGTTCGGGGTGGAAGTCGAACGGATATATTGGGCCCAACAACTATATTGCTTCATCATGACGAAGTGCCATATGTCGTTGTTTTGATATCCCGACAGAGATCCCATTCTGCAATTTTTATTTCTGTGATGCCCTCTCTGGGGATTTCTGTAACTTTTCAATCTTAACCCTCTTCTTACTTATCTTTCTAGATTTCTTTCCAATAATCTTCAACTTGGTCTATCTTTTTTCATTCTGATTCCTATCTTCTTTTAGCATAGTCACTGCACGTTGTTTAGGTTCTCTCCTAGGACTCAGGTATGATCTTTCTTCTTTTTCTGGGATAGGTACTTCATCCTCCTGAGGATACTCTAGTATTCCCTTAGCTTCGACATCCAGGTTACTAGTATTAAATATCTGCGATCTGCTCTTCTGTTCCTCAATCAAGTGCGTGATACTTCTGGTCATAAAGTCTTTTAACTCTTGCTTCTTCTGTTCCAAAAATTCTTCTTCTTCCTTTCGTCTAGCTTGATCTCTATGAATCCAGGGTTTTCCTATTAGCATGATAAATGGGGTGTTATCTTCAAAAAATTTAATAATCTCAAAGTCTTCTTTTGTCAAAGTTCCATTGACAGTCATGGGTATCCGAGCGAGCCTTCCACATAGGTTTACTAGCTTTCCTCTGAATAAACTTATTCCTCCTAGTGAAGGGATCATAGTAGGCCTTCCTATAGCTTCCCAGGTTCTTTCTGGCATAATATTCGTCTATGTTTCCTCATCCAGAACACAGTCAATGTTGAAGTCCCCTATTCTTACTTCGATGCATTCTTTTTCTTTAAATATCTTTGATAACCTAACATGTCGGTGGTCATTCAAGGTTTCTTTCATCTATAGCAATACTTTTGTTGATTCTTTCTGGGGTTCTGCTATTTCTAGATCTGCCTCTTGGTTCAGATTCATTCCTTCAAGCTTAGCAATCATTCTAGAGCAATCCAATACTTCATGGTCTAGAGATTTACAACAAAGACAACTAGGCCTTCCACCAGGGAATTCCTTAGCTAGATGTTTCAGTTTTCTGCAACTGTAACAGAGGGTTAATCCTCTCTTTATTTTAAATGATCCCCAACCTCTTATGTACTTCGCACTAGGATCATAGGAGCTAACCTGCAAAAAATTCTTTCTAGGATCCTGCATCCATTTGTTAGTCCAAACATTCTTTATATGCATAGGTATAACATATCTATCACTATTCTTATCAGATCTATTCATATCAAACCTTCTTTCATCTATTAATGCCCTAGTTTTTAAGCTAGGACATAATCGATGAAGCATACCTAGATTCATGCTTTAGAAACAAAAATTTCCACTTATCTTACTTTTACAGAGTACAAATCTTTCAGATCTAGAACTTTTTACTATTCTTACCTTTATCAGAGCACAAAGCTTATAGATCTTACCTCTTTTAATAAGAAAAATCCACTTTTACCTTTCTTAGAGCACAAAGTGTTTAGATCTTGCTTCTTTTCTTCAGTGTCAACCTATTTTCTTGTAGATCTAACCTTTCTTTCTTGGCACAAAGCTTCACAGGTCAAGTAGGGTGCTGCGCAATAGGGAAATAGATCTATGCATAGAGCTTCCACGGTTTCAGATTGAATCTTTGCATAAAGATTCTTCTTCTTTAGTTCCCAGCAATCATAGTTTCAGGTCCTGACAATGGAACCATTTGTTGGCACAAGGGCAGACCCAGGGTTCAACGCTATAACAACACACCAAAAAAACCCTAACTATTGGCCCTTTCAACAACACCTGCGAAGTAGATGAATTCTTACCCGAGGTAGAGGCAGGGGTGGTTGAAAGACTCGGGTGTCTGCAACCTTAGCTGAGACACAGATCTGTGATTATATTGCTTACAGATCACTTAGCATCGATCATTCATCAATATTCAACCCTTATTATACTTCGCAGATAGCACAAAGCATCACAACATTCACTTAGATCTAAGATATTTCAGCACTTAGCAACAGTAAAATAGATTAGATCCGATAGATCAACACTAAGCATCTTCATACATGTCAGATCTAACATTCACAAACCTCTAAGAAGCACAAATCATAAGTAGATCTATCTAAATATATCAAAGAACTTTGCAAAAGAAGGGATAAACACATTAAGTCGAAGCACAAAGCATAACACACAGATTTACTTGGTTCACCCCCACCCTAGGGCTATGTCCACCAACTCTTCTTCTTTATTAGCATCTTCAATCGGCTACAACACAAAGCCACTAAAAACCTTCTTCACATAGGACATAAGATATGCACATCTCACTAGATCCTTCTTCCTTGTGCTACATCACAAAGCCTTCCACAACTGCTTACAATGACTTGCACTTAGCTCTGCAAGCCTCTTACAGTTATGCACATAGCACTTACAAAATCTATTAGCACTTAGCTTACATCACATACATCTCTATATCTTCCGATAGATTCCTAGATATCTATTTATACATTACCAAAGTGGGCCTAAGCATGGGTAAACCCCCGAGCCGACATCCCTTTCCCATTACAAATTCCCAAAAACCCAAAAGGGACCCGAAAGTGGTCCGAGATTCCGTGATCTCCGCTTCGCCTTGCACTCTTTCTTCGACTAGTTGTCGAAGTCCCAAAATAGGTCAACATGACCAATATTATCCCAAAACTTGGTCGAGGGCCAACAAAGGATCTCGCTGCAAGATGATAAATGAGGCTGACGAGTGACTGAAGAAATGCTTGTAGAGACCTCCTTTCTTGGTGTAGAGGAATCGGATTGCCAAGATCCTGTGGGAGGAGGAGGGTAACCTCCGTCCCTGAATGTTGTGGAGCAAGGAGAAATAATCTCTCCCAGAGCATCATGGTCCATCTCAGGGGTGGCTAGTGGTAAATCCGACAGGAGTGGCTATGCATATGGTTGGGTGGAAACATGCACCCCTTTTAGCAGTCGCTTCACATTTTCCAGTTCTAATAAGTATTTTCATACTATGTTTAATATATTGGATGCGATGATTGAATGTCTATGTTTATGGTTTAAGTCTTGCAGTGTTTGAACAATTATTAGAAATTCTTATTTTTCTTCTGTAAACTGTTATTCTTACATGGTTTTTGATTTACCTCAGCTGTCCACTAGAGAGTTATGGGATGTGAATCTACAGGAGAGTTGAGGTAGGATTAACTAAAACATTTAAGTCCTGCTGACCTTTTGAGTTTACCTTAGTGGGAATGCCAATTTGAACTCTGTGGGAGAAGGGTGTTCCTTTAGACCCTCCACCCATGTGACCGAAGGATCATACCCATGGCCTTAACCAAGTCTCGACTAAGATTTGAGTGTATCCCGAAATCCAAATGTGATCCCATATGACCCAGGGTTGGAAACCCCTCGCTAAGCCCAAAAGGGGTGAAGCTACTTTGTCTTCGGGACTTCGTGACTTATGATTCCACAACCCTCGAAAACAGCTGAAGGTTGGAGTCGTGAATTGATGAGGGTCATAGATCTAGGAATCTAGTGAATATCTCTCTTAGTCGTTAGATCAGAGTTAGGAATGGGTAGCATTAAGTACTTCGACGAAGTTCCACTTCAGGAGAATAGGGGTGGTCTAGCGCCGAAACACCCGAATTCTAGAGTCATGAAGTTAATATGGATTGTTGAGAATGGAGGGATGCGTGTCCCCAAGATCAACGACTATCCGAAAGTTCGAGGATTCGACGGTATCAATGTGAAGACATAGGGACATAGAACGCCAAATACCGAATGCCGAATTTATGAAGTGACGTAGACCATCGATCCTCGGATCCTTTGGGATCCCTCTCAGTCGTCGATCTAATGACTCTATTAATAACCCCTCTTAACTTCCCAAGCAACCGAGAACGCGTTGTGGAGTGACACGTGGCCCCCACTTATCCCATGTCAAAAGTCACCCGTTGGACTAGAGTCGTTGGATGAGAGGCCACGTGGCAGGAGATCTTATAGTTTGGAGACTTGGTACTCCAGAGGAACTTGGCCAAGAGTCTTCATAGTCTGAAAAGCTCCGAAGTGAATCTCAACCATTGATAGGATGAGGACACATGGCACTATATTACATCTATGATCATTCATAATGTGTTTCATGTGTCTTTATTGAAAAAATATGTGGTTGTTACTAACAATGTAATTGATTGGACTATGGTCCAAGTGGAACACAAAGTGGAATTTCAGGTGGAACCAATGCACATCCTAGACTGGAAAGTCATATTTATTAGGAAAAAATATATCGACTCGGTAAAGGTTCAATGAAACTGCTACATTCCTAAATATGCTACGTGGGAGAACGAGGAGACCATGTGGGTGGAGTACCCGCAAAGTTTCTCAAACTTTGAAGAAAAATGAAGGGTGCATTTCTATATAAGTGTGCAAGGCTCTATTTTTGCACCTGGAGTTTCTGGAACCATATCTTGGAGATTCCTCGTCAACCTGCAATGGAGCCTTGAAAGGGGAGCGGTACAACTTGAGGGACTGTGGTGCAGAGAAGAGGGTGCAATTCCTTAGATTATGCAAGTTGAGAGGAATACAAGATTCAAATTGTTGCGGGAGTTGTGATATTACTAAAATACCATGTATTATGATGTAATATTTTTTGTACATGTGTACTAGTAGGGTGTTTTCCATTGAGGACGGTGTGATTTGTAAGGGGAGGGAAATGTAACATCCCCATTTTGAATCCTCGGATTAGTGATATGTAATGTAAATATGATGTATGATCGTGGGCCTGAATATGTAAGTATGTAAACATTATATATGATAATAATAAAATAAAATATAATGTCTACTACAGATGGACATGGATAGAGTCATGGGAGTTGAGTTTTCCACAAGAGAGGAGGGGTCGAAAGGGGTTTTTTTATTCATGTCTCTTAAATCCTAAACCATTCCTAAATTATTGTTTTGAGTGAAACTTATATTTTTTTACTTGAGTGTATGAGAGCCCAATAATTGAATACATGTAAGAGCGTGGGTGTGAAGAGTCACACCCCAAATTTATTGGGAGCTGCATGGGGCTAAAGTACAATCAACATTGGGAAGTGTGAGAGTTAACTATATTGGGGGAAAGGAAATTCATATGGGAAAAGAGGATAATTTTTATAGGCAGTTTTTGGGGACGATGAGATGGTGCCGAGTGATAGAATTGGAATATAGCCATAGTGGGTTTTGTGGGAAGCTGGTGGGAGAAATAAATTGCATGAAGAAGAAGGTTGTTAGGCCTGTAGAGTGATTCTTTTTGTGCAGAGAAAATGTTTTGTTGCTGAGATTTTCTTGTTGTAGTTTTAATTCCATGGAGTTCCCAACAATAAATATTCATATCCAACCTATGTTGGAGCCGTGGAGGGAATGGGGATAGATTGAGGGAATATGTAGCATAGAAGAGGATCCCATTCCTTTGGTTGTGAAGGTTGTGGGGAAGAGATATGGTGGATTGGGATCTGTTACGGAAATAGTCCCCTATGGACATGCAAATTTTCCCTTGGACTACATACCCCTCTACCAGGACAAAAAACTACATTTGGACACTACCATTCCTATAGATTAATTATGTCCATCGAAAAAGAGAGAAGGAGGGATGGTATGATATAGCGTGATTTTCGTTTTCTTGCACCAAAGCTTCATAAAAAAAAATTGCACATTACTATTAACTATCCAAGAATAACATCCACATCATTTATATCTATAGCATGAAAATATGAATGAAACACATATCTATCCATGGTAAGCTTCAAATATTTAAAAAATTAAACATTCTTACCCTCAACTTGTATGCTTTGAATATGATTTGCAGGAACTTACACTATTTTAGCCAAGTTAATATTGATAAAATTATGATTGCAACTAGTGTTAATAGAAACAATAACCCTCTCTTGTTGAATACATCCATGAACCAATAATAGGAAGATTGAATATGAAAACAAACCATTGGTGCTTTCTTTATCCTTCTGCCCAACATGAGACCACCTATCTAAAAACACTTGCTCATATGCTTCATATGAAAGTACCTTCATCTTTTCAAAGTTGAACAACTTCTCCCATTTGGTAGCATCATCTTTCAATTGAAGGCATATACCTAGTCTCCACTTATTTTTCCATAATGAAATTAAATACTTTATGTATTCTTTGATACTAGGATCATCAGATTTTCTTGTAAAAAACATTTTTCTTGGAAGAAAACCCATAACAAAAATAGGGTTTATAAATTTAATAACTTACTTTTGAATGTAGCGAATGTAAAATGATCATAACTTTGGTGACACTTCTCTAATTAGATATTATGACCACAATTATGAAATACCACAACTACTTTGCAACTTTGGGCACTAGTTTGACTGAAATTTGGGTACTCAATGAAAAGATATTTGATCTACAATATGTGCAGCCATCATCGGAAAAACCCTAAAACAATTGATTTTTAATGAGCGATAACTTTGATTCCTAGACTTTGATTTGGATGTTTTTTTTTTTAACTTATGTATTTTTTTGAGAGGGACTCATATCTATAGTTGTTTGCTTCTTATTGTCCACAAAAAGTTTCAAAAATTGATCTTAAGGCTTCCATCCTCTTTTCCCTTGAAAAATCTACAAAAGAAGAAAAAAAATCTTCCATTTTTTGGCCTAAGAAGAGCTCTAATACCAATTGTAGTGTAACTCAATAGATCTGAAAATATAAGATAGAAGAGAAACCCTTAAGAATGTCGATTTCGAGTGCAAGTTCTACAAGACATGAACAGTCTAATGATGACCATTAATGAGCAAAAATGGAATCAAAGTTACATTTAATCCCCCAAAATATTAACCATGACAGATTTCAAAATGTAGAAAAAGGAAAAAGAACCTTGGTCGCAGTTATAGATATTTAGGAGAAAATGAGTCATAAGTGAATTCAAGGACATTCAAGGATAAAGATATAGAAGAATACGCACAAGTGCAAAAGAATTGTACAACAAATTGAAGAAATAAGGCATTAGAAGAAAACCCAACCTTAACAAAGTTAGCAAAGCATTCAAACAAAAGAAAAAAAAAAACTCTAAACCATTCTGTAGACAAAAGTAGCAAGAAATGATCAACTCAAAAAAAAAATTGAAAACTCAAAAAAAATTGAAAATTTAAGTATATCATTTATGTTCACAAATTTAAGAATATCCTTTATATTCATATTTCAAGTAAATAAATATTTTGTTTCAAATCCCAAATTAGTTGTAATTTTAAGTTAGCCATCCAAATCCCAAAGATCATAACAAGTCCCAAAGATCATAACAAGTCAAGTCACCAAAAAGGAGAACCTATTATCTTATTTGAACTTAATATTGAGTCTAAGAAAAGTAAAGTCTTAAACATTTTACTATTTACTATTTTTTTATTTTCAAGTCATCATTTTTTTTTTTTTTACCAAAAATACATGTAATTCATTATGTTTTTTAATTTTTTTTATTAAAAGCATCATGTTATTTTTCATGTTTTGCACTCCTTTGAATATTGTTAATTTTTTTTATTAAAAGCATCATGTTATTTTCCATGTTTTGCACTCCTTTGAATATTGTTGACCCATATGGCATTGATAATGGTTTTTGAGTACATAGAAGGTAACAAGAAAATAAAGCTCAAATATCATTAAATTTGCAATATTGATTGACTAGAATTATAAAGAATATTGTCACAAATTTTGAAATATTTTACTTAATTAATATTATATATAGTTTTTTTTTGTGTGAGTGTGAATTCATGTATTACTGAGAGAAGTTGTGATACAAAAAAGAAAAGAGGAGTCTCGTGATCTGCCAAAACCAGATTAGGGATCTTGGAGTTGCGCTGTCTAAGATAGCAGGGAAGGGTTGGGTTGCCGCCATGGGAAACCGACCTAGTCCTCTGAAGACCAGTTTGATAAACTGAACCATAACATATACAAAAAGACATAACCATAAAAAAGGGGTAGCTCCTACATTGAATACAACTTAACCAGGGGTTGATCCTGTGCTAGTCCAAGATGATGGGATGTCTTTCGTCTCCATCCTTTCTAGCCTCGTTCTCCTTTCTCTACTCCACCGTGCACATCTTTCTAATACAAGTTGGTGTTCCGCTCCGGTCTGCTAGAGTGATGTCCATGTGGTATACATAGCGTAGGTAAAGGTGGAATTGGCCTGCCATTCGTTCCATTTTTTCCTTCTGGCTCCTCTAGTCCTCAGCTAGTGTTTTTGCACTGGCCTCTAGGTTGTTGAGGCAACTCAAAATTTATGTGAGCACCTTCTTATGGTCCCTGATTGCCTCCCTGCTGGTCTCTTTCCGGTTAGCGCTCATCTTGCCTATCAACATTTTTGTTCGCCAGGCCTCCTCCACCGTTTTGTGGTAGAGGGTTGTTCTAGGTCGTGTGGGCCCTGGGTCTCTTATCCCGTCTACTTCCTGAATGAGTTCCGTCCAGGCTTTGCCCTTGCGTGTGGTGTTGATTTCTCTCTCCCACCTGTTGATGATCACTTTTCCCTTTGGATCGACCTACGTGGGAAAGGTACCCTTGGCTTCTCTGGCCGCTTACTCCATCCTTGTAATTCTCCGGGCGTTTGGCGAAGGTTCTTTCTCCTGGGGGGCTCTCTTACTATGGGTTTTCTTCATTTGTACCATCTCATCTTGTTTGTGGTGGTTTTTGCTTTGGGTTCTTCTATTGTTCCTATTCACCCCTTCCTTGTATGTAAGATGGCCTATGTAATTGCTTCTCTCGGGTCTGTGGCTATTCCTGGTATTTCTTCTTTTATGGGATCTCTCCAGTTGCAGGCTCGTCCTGGCAATCATGGGTCACTCATAAAGGTGTACCTTCTAGTCATTTTTCATTGTTTCGGAGTGTGTGTTCTTGGTAGCTCTTCCATAATCCCTGTGCCAATCCTTTGCTCTGCATGTTGTACGAAAATCATTACCACTCCCCGTATCTGTACTTGGGTGAGGTGTACCCATACTTGGCCATGGAAAACCCTTTTGTTCTTCGTCCTTTTCCGCCTGTTGATTATCTTTTTTGTTTTCCCACGGACAACCCCTATACTTCTTCCTATTGACAGGATCGTGGTGTCGTACCTCCTATTGTTGTGTGACCTAGATCTGCATTATAACTCGTGTTTGAGTGGTGGGCTATCGGATTATGCCTGGATCCTACATGCCCTTCAGTTATTCCTGTGCCTCCATCCTCAATGTGGTCATCCTTACTTTGGTTGTTGTCACAGTCTTTTGCCACTAGTTGGATGCAGTCTGTTCGGAACTGACCATTCGGGATGTTACTCCATATAGTGTCCAGTTTTGGTCCTTCCTTGTTGACCCCCTCGTTAGAAATTTTGTCTGCCATTCCATTTGTTGACCTCCGTACCCAGCGCAAATCCACTGTGATCCCCGTCTGCAAGTGCTCCTGAATTTTTTGCAGGGAATGTGCCAAGCACCAGTGCCTCTGAATTTTGCCCACTCTGGTATCGTTTTGGAGTCTCCTTACTGTGTTGATAACCAGCGTGGAATCTCCTTCCACTATGGTGTTTGTCATCCCTTCCCGACTTAAAATCTCGAGGCAGGTCTCCAGGGCTTCGAATTCTGCGGCATTGTTGGTTGAGTTTCCCAGACTCCCAGCGTACAGTCGGGTGATATTTCCTTTACTGTCCTTGATTACTCCTCCCATTCATGTCCGTCCTGGGTTACCTTTCGACGCCCCGTCGAAATTTAGCTTGAGGGAGCCTACTGGTGGTGGTTTCCAGTTGCACTCACCTAGTTGGAGTTCTAGTGGCTGTCTTACCTGATTGGGGTTGCATCTATCTTTCAGGTGGAAGGCTTCTAGGATTCGAGAGTCCTGGTCTGTGAGTTGCGCTCTTCCTGTCTGGCAGTTGCGGCTCTGTACCGTTTCTCTTGTCATGGAGATTATTGTTTCCTTGATCTTCCCTTCCAGCCAACGTTGGTTCCTGAAGATGCGCTAGTTCCTTTCCTTCCATATTGCTCATAAGATCATTCCTAGGATGAGGGTCCAACAGAGATTCACCTCTTCATTTTCACTATAGTTCTCTTTCCAGATGTTGATAGTTGTGGAGATGTTACCTCGGATCCTATTGGACTGTCGGAAGATACCTTCCGCCCAGTACCATATTTTTGTTGTGTAGGTGCATTCGTCAAGGAGATGGTTCATTGTTTCTTCCTTGGCTTGACAGAGGTGACATCTGGAAGGACCTATGAATCCCCTTTTCCTTAGGTTTTCCCAAGTTAGAATTCGGTTGTGGAGTATTAACCATTGCAAAAAAAATATTTTTGGCCAATGGGGGTTGTTCCAAAGCTTATCCCATTGTTGCATCGGGTCTTCTTGATCCTGGTCCGTGATATAGTGTCAGACTTATTTTAGATTGAATTCCCTGTTGTCTTTTTGTCCCCATTTCTGTTGGTCATTTCCTTCTGTCACTGTTATTTTTCGTCTCCCCAATTCCTCCTCCACTTCTTTTACTATTGTTGTGGTTTGGTCTCTATTCTGTGGAGTGAGAGTGTCCCAAATTCTCCATTTGTTGTAATATGTTTCTTATTTCCAGTAATGGTAGACTCTGGTTTTACCTTGCACGATCAGCTCTTGTTGGAGTTCCTCCCTGTCGGGGTTCTCCATTCTAGGTTCTTGTTGTCAGGTGTCCTCCCAGAATCTAGTTGTTCTGTCATTCCTTACTTCCCAAAACCCGTGTGTCTGAATCCAAGCTTTGTTGCGCCAGGCTAGGTTCCAGATGGTTGAACCTTCCTTGGTGCCTCTGAAGCAGATTTTGTCCTGGTCGCATATGTCTGGGGCATACTTTGCCTTCCACAAGTTTTCCCATGGTGTAGTAGTTTCTTTGACCCAACGCCACCAGAGTTTCGCCCCGTAGGCGTCATTGGTCACTTGCGGGTCTTGTAGCCCCAGTCCTCCTTTGTTTTTTGGTTTACAGACCTTTCCCAAACCACCAGGACCCATTTTTTCTTTGTTTCCGCTCCTCGCCACAAGAAGTCCCTTTGGATGGTTCTTATTTTTTGTAGTATCCCCTGGGGGGTTGGGAAAACGGACATCATAAAGGTTGGAATTGCTTGCAAAACAGACTTGGTCAAAATAAGTCTTTCGGCTAGGTTGAGGGATCTATACATCCAATTTTTCACCCGCTCCTGTAACTTGTTGATTATTCCTTCCCATGTTGACATTTTGTAAGCTTTGTCTGTCAGGGGAATGCCCAAATACTTAGTTGGGAGTGCTTTGCGTTCAAAGCCCAAAATGTTGGCCAAATTTCTTTGGATTGCGAGGTTGGTATTGAAGAATAAGATAATAGATTTGGAATGGTTGATCTCTGCACCCAAGGCTTCCCCAAACTCTTCTAGGATTCGTTTGTAGGATTTTTCTTCCTTGATCGTGGGTATGCCATGAAGTAAGGTGTCATCCACGAAATGTTGGTGTGTGGAAGTAGGGCAATTTTCAAAAGGTTTGATACTTTTTATTTCACCTGTTGCAGTTGTGTTTTTTATGCTTCGACTGAGACCTTACATCATCAGAATGAACAAGAAGAGGGACAATGGGTCTCCTTGTCTGATGCCTCTCGTGGGCCAGAAAGGTTTGGCAGGGGCTCCATTTATTAGTAGCGAGTAGCTTGTTGTGTATACTAGGTTAACTATCTAGCTGATCCATGGCTGGGTGAAACCAAAGGCTTCCAAAGTCTTGACCATATAGTGCCAGCTAATTTTGTCATAAGCTTTTGCTAGGTTCGGTTGTATTATCATTCCCCCTCTCTTTTGAAGCTTCGGGGTGTGGATAAGCTCGTGGGCATGGATTATATTGTTCATTATTTGTCTTCCTTCCATGAAGTATGTCTGTTCTTGTGAGACCAGTGTGGGTAGGAGGGGTTTCAATCTATTTTCTATAACTTTGGAGATTATCTTATAAACCACATTGCACAACGCTATAGATCTGTAACGATCAGGGGTTTTGGCTTCATTTTCTTTGGGGATTAGTGTAATCATTGTAGCATTTAGTGCTTTTAGAATGGAGGTTGACCTTCTAGAGTCTTCCATTACCCTATAAATGTCGTGTTTGACAATTTTCCAGCAGGCTTTGAAGAACTCCACTATGAAGCCATCTAGACCTGGGGCTTTCCCATTGGGCATTTCCTGGAGTACTTGGTCAATTTCCTCCTCAACAATGAGTTTGTTTAGGTTGTTATTTTGTTCCACAGTGACCAGGCGGGGGATATGTTGGATTATCCTTTGTATGGCCTCCGTTTTGTCTTGGTTGGGTTCCTGGACTATCCCGTGGAAGTGGTTTACCAGAGTAGTTTCTCTCTCCTTATGTGACTCTCGCTCTATTCCATCATGGTCCTTAATCTTCAGGATTTTTTTATGGGATCTTCTGGCCATGGTTGTTCTATGAAAAAACTTGGTGTTCCGCTCTCCTTCCCTTAGCCATCTAATACAGGACTTTTGTAGCCAAAGTGTTTCTTCCTGGTGGCATCGAGCTTCCCATTCTTGGGTCATTTGGATCTCTTCCTTTTTCCGATCCTCTGTATAGCCCTCTGAAATGCAAGTTTCTTGGAGTTTTTTCATTTTTTCTTCTATGTTGTTTTTTTCTTGGTTTATATTCTCAAAAGTGTCCTTGTTCCACTCCTTGAGCTTATATTTGATGTAATTTAGTTTCTTATAGAGTTTGAACATCCTTGTCCCTTGCTCTGGTTGCTCCTCCCGCCACCACTGTTTGATTCTTTCCTTGAAAGTCGGGTGTTCAATCCATAATTTCTCAAATCTGAAGTGTCTGTTCTTTGGTGTGGTTTGGAAGCCTGCTTCTAGTTGCATTGGCCAGTGATCAGATCAGATCCCCCCCAGGGAAGGATGTTGCAATCTAAGGTTAGCCCCTGCATAATGATTGACTTCGATACTAGGAATCTGTCGAGTCTTCTTGCTACCTGATATTGGTTCATCCGTTTATTGTTCCAGGTGAGCTGGCCATTATTAGTTTTGAGGTCTACCATCTCCGTTGTGTCTATGAACTTTGAGAATTCTTTTGCATCCCTATCCAATCTTCTTGTACCTCCTTTTTTCTCCGCAAGTGAGGTGACGATGTTGAAGTCCCCTGCCAGGATCCATTGGTGGTTGTTGGATCGGGTTTTAAGGTCTTCTAGGTCTCGTATCATTCCTCTCTTTTCCTCTGACACCTGGGGCCCATACACATTAGTGCATAGAATCACCTCTGTGTTTCCAATGATTTGCATGTGAACCGTAAGGGTGTGCCTGGTCGCTTCGGCTACTATTAGGCTCAGTGCTTGTGGGTTCCACAAGGTGAGAATACCTCCTGCCATTTGGTGGCCTCCGATAGCCACCATCTTGTACTTGCGCCATTGTTGTTTGTTGATTGTCTCCATTCTGTCTGTAGTGCATTTTGTCTCTTGAATGAAACAGAGATCTGGTTGTTCCTGCTTTAGTCTATTTCTAAGGATTCTTTGCTTTCTCGGGTTGTTTAGGCCTCTTATATTCCAAGTTATAACCTTCATTTAAACATGTTGGGAAAGAGTTTCTTGATCTTACCCGAGTTTATCAGTAGTACTCCAAGCTCTTGTAGGGCTACGCTATTTGATTTCCTGCCTTTTTCCCTCCTCGTCTGCTTGGGTGAGAGTTGTGGTTGTCCCTTGTCGGCTTTGACTCCTAGGTGTCCTATCTCCCCGTGTGTGCGCTTTAGTCCTCTATCTTTGGCTTCCTCCCTTAGGAGAAACAGGTATTGAATGCGGTCAAGTTGCTATGTTGTACGTTGTCTACTCCCCATCTTTTCCATTGCTCCAGTACATTCGAAAGATCTATCCCTTCCTTTTCCACAAGGTCTCTGAGATCAAGATCTTCTGTGTCTACTTCGCTTGGGGTCATTTCCGCATCTCCCTCTGCTTCTTGCACGGGGGTGTTGTCGTCTCTGGTTTCTCCATCCATCGGGGTTGCACAACTCCCATGTTCCTTCTTGTTACTTGGTCGATCGGTGGGCTCGTTTGTTGCTTGTTCTCTGACTTCTTGAGCTTTTGCCAAATCCTTTTTATCTTCTGCCCCTTTATTGGTTTTGTCCCTTCCTTCCGTTATATTCCAAGTCTCTGGGTTATTTCCTATTGGGGTTTTACTCTGCTTTTTGTTTGCTCTGCTTCTGGGGTTCTGTTTTATAAACCCATCCTCATCCTGCTGTGGTTTGGGGTTTTCTGCTTCCTGTTTTTTATTAAGAGGACATTCTTTGATCAGGTGGCCATGTTCATGGCATCTTCTGCATCTAAAGGGGATCTGTTTGTAATCTATGTTTTGGATCCATTCCTCATCCCTGAATTCCAGACTTATGGCTTCTGGGAGTGCTCCGGACACATTCATCTCTATGCAGATTCTTGCGTAAGATGTATATCTCCCTTTTAGGGTGCTTTTGAGGTCTTCACATATTTCCCCAATTTGTTTCCTATTGCTTCGAAAGTAGAGGGCAACCAGTAATCTAAGGGTAAGGAATAAAATCTCAACCAGACCGACACCTTTTTAAAAGTCTCTTTTTCTGGGGAGAAATTTTCCTTCCATGGCTGCATATACAGTCCTGCTGAGGCGTGGAAATATGGACCTCCCTCAAGCATTGTTGTGAAGAAGCCTGTCGAGCCCAGGTGAAGCTCCACTTCTCTGTTTGGCTTCCAGTGATATTTAATCCAGTTGCGTAGCGTTCTTTTTGTGGGCCACAAACCAATGAACTTACAGATTAGCGCATGTGTCTTCATCTGGTCTCTGTAGAGTTGTGTTTGTGGATCCTCCAGTATCACCTTGGGTATCATTGTTGTTTGGGTTTGCACGGGTTGCGCCCTTTTGTCCCGTTGGGCTTCGCTGTATCTTGCGCCTCACTTTGAGTTTCTCTGGCGTCATCTCCCATGCACTCGTTTTTTCCCTAGTTCCTTTCCTGACTTTTTTCTCGGTATGATCCCGAGGTGCCTATCATTGGTGCCTTGAAAACTACACCTCTTAGCCCTTTCCCTCTGTCCACCACTACCTATTTGTATGAGGGGTACCCTTACCCCCCCTTTGGTGCTCATTTTGTCCTTTGTTATGACTGCGACTGCCAAACCCTAGCTTGTTCTTGCTCCAAACCCTAGCAATCCTGTCGACTAAAAAAACAACTTTAATATTATACATAATTTATAAACCACATAATATCATTAATTTTATATCATTTTATTAGATTAAAAAATTTAAAAACCACTTAATATCAACTATTTAATATCATTAATTTTATATTATTTTATAAATTAAAATTTGAAATAAATATAATTTACCACTTCCCAACAAATTTTGAAATATTTTACTTAATTAATATTAAGTATAGTTTCGAGACCACATAATGTCATTAATTTTATACCATTTTATTAAATTAAAAAATTTAAACACCACTTAATATCATTAATTTTGTAAATTTGAAATAAATATGATGTACCACTTTCCAACAACTTATTGTCATTAATTTTGACATATTTTACTGAATCAATAATTATGAACTTCAATAAAATAAATTATTTTAATAAAAATACGAGTGTTTTATATTTCTAGTAAAATAAAATTGTATAATTGACATTACAATAGAGCACTTAAATCGAACATTTTCCAGTCTTTATTTGCAATAAATATATTTTTGAAGTGTGAAGTGTGAATGAACTTTAGGTTAACATGCCCGTAATACAGTTGCCATTAACTCTGACCCAATTCCCGATAGATGCAAATAGATTCGGTTACTGGGTTGGGGAAATAAGTCCCCAAATCTGGCCAAAAAATAAGGGGTGCTACTTCCCAAAAAAAATAAAGGAAAAAAAAAAAAAACATTTTCTTTCTTTTGTTTTGACATTAAGTCATCTTTTCGAATTTCCATCCAAGCATTCATGACATCAAGTCATCTTTTCGAATTTCCATCCAAGCATTCAAATTAGATTGCCCATAAGCATGAGGTATTTGTGAGTACTTTTAAATATATATGCATCATTTTAATTTAAATTAGGAATGCATGTTGCAATTTCCATCCTCCTGAATTGAACTGGGAGTGTGGGAACTTTATAATAAATCAGGAACTACCATTAAAATCCTGTACTTGGACATATTATTCTTTTACTCAGCTAGTTTGGTGTCAGAAAGCCTTACCGAATTCCAAATCTCCCTTCATTGTTGCCCTCTTTATATTTTGATTTGCACGAGAATTTCAGAATGAAAACAGGGTGAGAATTTCAGAATGAAAACAGGGTGTGATTGCGCAGGTTCTTTTCATCAAATTTCCGTATTTGGCACTTTCTTTTGTTTAGTCTGTGGGTATCTGTATCCAACCACGCCATTACATCATACATTGTTTTGATTCCTAGCTTGGATTCTGCAAGAAATTACAACTACTGTCTTGCTATATTGTTGGTATTTTAAATTAGCTTCGAAAAACAACCAAGATTATTTATTTAATCGAATTCACTGATTTCTTAACATAGAAGTGTGTAACACACTATTAATAGTCTTACCAGCCAAGCCATTAAATCCACATTGATATCATTCAATTAGCAAAATAACACAAATTGCATAAGAAAAAGGAATCATCTTTAGCAATTAATCCAAGGTTATTACGACAGAACCTCCCTCGTACTCAACTTTCTAAATGAAATTGATATAAGCTATCAAGTAATATTCCTCGAAAATCTAACCATGATCCACATGATATTTATGATCATAAAAATGCAACATTGCCCTTTTGCTATAGTAGCAAAAGAGAGAAAATAAGCAGACTACAGAATCAACTTCAAAATACTTAAGAGAATCACGGGAGGTTGTGCTCAGTTTTTCCAGAGACAACATCCCAGCAGCCTAATAGACAGAAACAACGTAACCATCCTCAAACAAGCCAGCAAACTACAAGATGCAATTTCCTTGAGAAATTATGCAGCAGCTGTTATATTTTGTATAGCTTGCTTGCAGATGCCAGTCATACTAGCTTCCGGTCCATAAACCTGTGTAGCAAACATCAATCAGTATAGAGTTCTTAATATGCAATCATATAGATTTAACATGACACTCGATTATACAGAACTTCAACCCATGACTCAAGGAAATGCTAGTTTCTAGGTAGAAAGGAGACTCGGATTTGTATCTTGCATTCCATTGCCTGTGCAACTTGACATGTCAAACGCCAATACAGCATGGAGGGTATACACAAAGAAAACTAGATGAATAGAATGCACAATAGAGAGTCAAGATATCCATTTTGGAACAAGATGTTGATAATAACATATCATGTATACCAAGAGGAAGAAGAGAAGCAAATTAGATAACGTAGTGTTTGTACACCAATTCATTATTTTGTTGGCATAAAATCAGATATGACATTTCAAAACTGATACTGAGTAGCAAAGCAATCTGTATTTCAATCTTATTTTCCATCATTCAAGAGCACATTCAGAAAAAAAACAAGCATAGATATGTTTCAATGAATTACAATATCTGAGTCAAATACCATATTTCCATACCTGGAATGGGACCCCAATCTCCTCACCAAGGGCACGCATCTTTGCAAGACCATTCTGATAATTTGGACCACCTCTTCTCACATATACTTGCATCCGTGATGCTTTGAGTTTGGATTCCTGAAATGATAAAAATGTCAAACAACAAAATATTGCCATCTACCTACCCAATTATAAGACTTGATTACAAAATGATCACAAGTGAAGTACATCATGTCTCCTAAAGCTGCAATATAGCTTCGGTTGTAAAATTTATGGTGCCTATTATAAGATTAGAATTCCTTCCAACCTTTTCACGCAAGGCTCGAATGATTCCACTAAAGGTAGCACTAACATCAGTGAAGTTTGCTATCCCTCCACCTATCACTAGTGCTCTCTTACGACCATCAGGATTTGCAGTAGCACACTACACAACATAACAAATCAGTTAGAACTAGAATGTACATCATCTTTATGCCAAAAGGACTAATGTTTTTCTGCTTTAATGCCAAACATGATATTATAATATCAAAGAGACAGAAGCTTCGTTTTTTAAAGCAAAATAAAATTTAAATGCAATGTAAGAAAAGTTATGAAAAATGACAAAAAAGAGGAGAAATATTTTATAATGCTTACATCTATTAAAACTCTTGCATATTGTAACACCTCATCTTCATTTGGAGCTCCACTATACTCTGCATAGTTTCCAAGTTCATTTGCAAATCCCAAATCTCCAACCTGAACCAAGCCAAAAAAATAATCTGGATCAATGCAAAAGACTGGATTTTAATGAGTCAAAACAGGTAACCAAAACAGTTTTTTATATACTAGACCAAGAGAAACCATCAAGATAAAAATTTATACTCACTGTGTCAGCATATATCACACTTGCACCTCCTCCAGCAACCATTGTCCAAATGCGTCCTTTTGGATTTAGAATAGTAAATTTTAGAGAGGAACTTGTCTGTGAGCAGCAGTGCATGCAAATGGAGAGCACATGAATCCTTTTTCAGTTTAAAATTTATAATCAAAATACTTGAAAACCAGATAACAGCCTTAAAATGTAATTGAGAAGATGATAATATTTGGAAGATACCCAGTATCAGACAGGATGACTGAAGAAACTTCTGAATTTTGCAATGAGCATTGCTATTTTACCAAAATTAAATGAAAAGGACAGTGGCAAAAATTTGAAATGCTTCTCTCTTCTCGTTTAGTATTCTAAAATTTATAATAGAAAACATTGGGTTATTCTCAGATATATATTGAATGCTCTTAAAAGCGATAATGAAACATTCCTGACAACTATCTTGGACTGACTTAATTGAGTCCAGACCAAAGAGAACATCCAAAACATAAAAGAGCAAACAAAAGCATCAAATGCAATAAAACATAAATATACTACACAACCTCTGTGGAAGATGGAAATTTGCAAGGCATTCATGCAAAAGGCACATTGATAGACAACTTGTTTTTTACAATTCCACAGTATCCAGTCATGAGTCGATGCACATGGGCAAAGGAACCAAGCACAATAGCTAGAAAACTATAACAACGAAACACCTGATTCCAAAAGTATTTTCCAAGCATCTGATGCAAAAGAAGCTATACCTTTTCATCCATGCCATGTATTGCACTCTCTGAAGGACTCATGACTCTACCAAAAGGCAATGGGAATTCAATATTGCCCCACCTGTATGGAGAGCAGATAACAATACATCACATTCTGGCAACTTACACATTTTATCTTCTAAAATGCATAATGATTCGTCATTTGACACCAACTATTATTGAATCAACAACTCTTCAAATAACATGAAGAAATATTTACTTTTTGAAGTTCTTAAATGCAGCAGTATCATCCAATTCTCCTCGCATATCTAGAGGGTAAGGCTCCCCATTAACCAGTGTAAAAGGATTCATCTCCAAGAAAGTGAAGTCCAAATCTGGCATACCAACACAGATCCAATGAATTCCAAATAAAATATTTAATAAACTGCACACCCACCCACAGGAAGAATTGTTTTCCCTCTCTCTACCGTATCGATCAGGTTTTTCACTCACTTAAAGATTATTATTAGATTGGTTCCGCTACGACCTACCTGGGACCCAGGAAGAGAAATGAAGAATTCATGACAAATGTAAAACAGCTCTTGCAAGATATGGAAAACAGAGATATAAACTTTACCCAGAAATAAATTGAAAACTCCCTTTATGAAGGTCTCGATTTTGCCTCGGATCTGCATAAGGAGAATACAGATATGAGATATATCTCATGATGAAATTAGTTAACTCCCCTGCGAATAAAGAACCAAATTTTGAGGTCCACATTGAAAACTGAAACTTATTCAATATTTTGAAATTTAAAATACAGAAAGTAGGTTAGGTCAGCTGGTTGAAAGATATGTATTTGTTCTCTTCAACATAAATATAGATCCAAAACTTTAAAGACCTGAAGTTAAAAAGGCAACTTGGAATTTTGCCAATATGAGCCAGATCTCAAAATTGTCAAGAGGCAGTCATAAACAAGATCATAAGGTCGTGTAGAACGATCACACGCACAGACACACACAGGTCAAACCAGTGACTGAAAAAGGGTTCAAAGAACTTGGTCCTCTGTTACAAGAGACCATAACTTACTATTCCTCTTTAATGTAATGTCAGTGATGTATTTAGTATGGAACCTAATTATATCATCTAATAGTTCACTTTAAATGGGATTACCCAAGGATACAACTTGTAATTGGCTATACTTCTGTAAAACAATTTCAAAAAATTAAAAACTTAAGACCCATTCCTCGAACAAGTTGCATTAAACATCTTGATTCATTATTATCAGATTTTTTTTACAACAGAAGATGGTCTTAAAAGAAAACCCCAGTTACAAGAATAGTTTACCTCCAATGGAAGAGTTGCAATCAAGGGTGCACATAACTCAGCTGTCAGGGACTTTTCGGTTGGGACAAATACTGACTTAACCTGCACAAGTTGTGATCAGCAATAGCAATTTTGAAACATGTTACGGCGAATGAAGATCCAAAGATAACCAAGACAAAATAGAACGATATAATAATTAGTTAAAGGCAGCTACTCAATCCCCAGAAAACCGATGTACCTATATACGAAGTTCCTGATTAACAGGAGGTCAATAAAATTATAGCATTACATTTGCAAGAATTATGCACATAGAAACCTAAGTGATATAGTAGCTATTGGGGTACCTTGTCCCAATTTTCTTCGATTTCAATTCCTCCGCACTCTGAAAAGCTAATGGTTGAACCAAGGCGGTCTGACATGATCGACATATAAAATTCATCATCATGAGGTACAAATGGCTCCACAATGAATGTTGTTATAGGAGCCTTTGCACCCCCCATCTCAACCTGAAAAACACAAAAAGATTTTATCGCTAAATAACTGTTCATGTATATAGGATCATCAACCACAGTTGAAAAAAGTGACAATCCATTACCTCCTTTCCCAGGCGTTCCTTGACAAACGCAATAACCTGGGCCAGGTCCAGATTCAAGGCTACCAAGCCACTCTTCCCCCGCTTTCCGAACAACATGTCAGGCTTAACTACGAGTTTGCTCGAGGATACCCATGGTTCTCTGTCTGCTAGTTCATTGAAATCGGTCGATTCCGTTACCTGTAATATCAGGAAAATTGAGAGGGATTCAGTATTGACCCTAAAGCTTTCCCCTGCAACATACTATGCTTGATGCCCCCTAAAATTGAGGTTGTTAGGGTGGATAGAATAAGTTAAAGTGAATCGATCCTGTGCGAGTGCCACCAAAAGTTTAGAGGTTCCTGGCATGAATCTACCCTCCCTTGCTGTGGAACTATCAGCTTGACAGATGCAATACAAATCTCTAACTCTGTCCACCCTCCCTTTCTATGGAACTATCAGTGTGACAGATGCAACAAAAACCTCTAACTCTGTCCACCCTACCTTGCTGTGAAACTATCAGTGCCAGAGTGACAGGTGCAATACAAATCTCTAACTCTTCAAAACCAAAATTCCGCCGAATATACTAGCACAGATCTATCCTAAACCCCAGATCTCTTATGGGCCAAGAGGTATTGAATTCTTCAAGGCAGCAATCTCAATGTTTTCACTGTGGAACTACAAGGGTGCCTAATGTCATACAGGTCTGTAACTGTTCACAACCAAAAACCCTCATGTACTCACTTAAAAGGAGGGTAAAAATATAACACAAATACTACTGGATCTCAATCCGAGATTGTGAGACCCCGAGGGTTTTAATACCTCTTGGTCCTACATGATCAAGGATTTAATTAGGTGATAGTTAACCAAAATGTTCCAGTGGGCACTAATTAACAAAAACAACTGAATAAACAGCAGGCACGCAATGCATCAAACCTTGTAATCGCTAGGAGAAAGGAAATACCTGGGCAGATTTGATGTCGACCTGCAATCCAGTGAGCCTCTTGAGGTGCTCTTTCAATAGCCGCTTGGAATCATATTCTCTGATCTTCTTCCTCGCCATAGTGGATATCACTGTTTTATCTACAATTTCATGCAAATCAATGGATCAAACATATGTTTCAGTCCAAACCCAGAACATAAAGACGCCATGATAAAAGATTGGGGATAGAGATCCAGTACCTACAGAAAGGTGATGGAGAAATATGAGAAATCCAACGAAAATTTCACGGCCTGTGTTTTCAGGGCGAGTAGTGGGTATTAAATATGCCTGGGTTAGATGAATCACGTGGGCTTCCAAAGCCTGAAGAATACGACCTGACCACGTTTAGCACTTGCCCACCATTCTTGACTACCCCTGACCCGATTGATTTGTGGAAATCCAGAGACCACACAGATGGAGCTTGAGCTTTTATTATATGTCTTCATATTAGAATAAGAATAAAATACAATGGTACTTCAATTCATGCAAAAATGATTGAATGAAAAAATCTAATCTTGTGAGGTAGCGAGTAGCTCTGAGTCAATAAGGGTTGGTGGCTCGCCATTCATCTACCACTGATTTTTGGGTAAGTAACTAGGGTATGGTTTGGAGTCTTTTTCATAGTTAGGTGTCCATTCTTGACCCATGCTCGCACGTGGTCAAGCATCACTCCTATACTCTCACAATTCCAACAAGAAGTCAATGATTTCAATAGTGAAGAAATATACCCATCAATAGTAAAGAAATATACCCAGGTTTGGTGATATATTATAGATTGATAAATATGCTAGGAGAGGAGATGGTGACCAAATAAGAGGTTATTGGGAGTTTTTTTTTTCAAAAAATTATAAATATATATTATTAAATTGTTTAGGACATAGAATAAAACAAAGTTTACATTTTATGCTTTAATTTTTAAGAAAATAAATAAATAAGTTGAGAAGAAAATTTAATGGTAAATAAAGGTGAGACTTAAATTATAGACTTTGCCTACTCAAGTAGGGTTCTTTTCACTTTGCGGTAAGGACTAGTTACATTGTTAATTACACTTTCAAGCATTTGGGTTTTTTTTACATCATTTTATTTAACTTTTTCGTACATCTTATTATGTTTTTTTATAAATGTTGATTTTGAATCTTTGATATGTAAATGTGACATTTTTTTGATTTGTAAGAATTTTGAATAGTGTAAGAGAAAGTGTGTTGTTCAGTTTCTACTTCATTGTTTTTACTTATTTAACATAACTTTTTCTCTTGCAACTCCTTTCATTGTCCATATGTTCGTGTTTCACATCTTAATTTGTGTAAGTTGGTTCTAAGTTGTGCTACTATTTGTTTTTTACACCATAGGATGTTAAGCTTCAAGTAGTTTTGCAAAGTTGATCTCCTCATGTATGTTGAAGTTGTTTATGTAGTATTGTTGTTTTCTTTTAACATGTATTTTTCATTTTCCCTTCTTGTAGCATGAAGAGGTCACTATCTCCAAGCTTAATAAAGTAGCTAATAGAGATTTGGCTATAGATGTAAGGATTATTTGCTTGATTTTCATCAATAGATAGTTATCAAGGACCCAAACTCAAGAAGAGTGGTGTCCATTGCCATTAGGTTGGGTAAAATATAAATTTGATGGAGCATCTAAAGACAATCTAGGACTAGTAGTGGTAGGAAGCATTTTCATAGACCACAAAGGAATATTCTTAGGTGTATTATTTATTGTTATGAACCAACACCTTGAGAACGATAAAAAGTCAATGAATACATCCACTTCGAGAGGGAAACCTCCTTTTACAATATATCATATTCAAAAGACAAGACAAGATGAGATAAGATGATCCTAAGACTAGGCCTCCTTGGTATATATATATATGAGATAAGGGGTACAATTATAGTGAAAGGGTGCAATGAAGGGTTATAGCCTACATAAAAATATAACACTAGAAATGTACTAATTCAATATCTAGGGCTTAATAAGGGGTTTTATACATACATGGGGCTTTGTCTAGGGCTTAACATGCCCCTCCTCTTCAAACAAGTGTTGACCTCAACACTTGACTAATTGTGGGTGTTTCTGCATGAAGAACTCATCTTTCCATGTCGTTGTAATGTCCCCACTTTGGGACATCATCACAGTGTAGAGATTTATGATGACTAGAGTAGCCAGATGGATGTTATAGCAAGTACAGGGGTATTTGAGAGGCATTGTGGGGTCCAGCTTGTATCGATGATCATATTCCATCATTATGAGCCATTCTGCACAGGTTGGCTTTGGTTTCGTTGCATTCCAACGATTTCCATGATTTTGACTATTTTAAGCTATAAGTCAATGGAATTCACTGAAGAGGTCATTTTGGGCATATTACTTGGAGGAACCTCTCAGTGTAATAGCTCATTGGAATCGGAAGGAGAAACACTACAGGATGGGATGGTTAGAGGTGACTTTCAGTGGCCAGGGAAGCCACAAGGAGAGATAAGGAGCTTTTCAAAGGTAAAAAGGTTAATTAATTAATTAAAGTGATTTAATTAATTAATTAAATATTAA